>PVKM010028614.1:0-18188 GCA_004027735.1 Carollia perspicillata
CCCAACCCCAGGAGAAGCTCTGCCCTGGCTCTGTGGTACTTAAGCCTGACTTCTGAGTGCAGAGTGACTAGATTAACAACCAAAAGAGTCAGCCACAGACATAGATCCCTTGCAAATAGGGGCACAGAGTGGACTAAGGACACTTGAGGAAAGACTGGGGATGGAGGCTTTAGGGAGAGAACTGAGAAGTAGCCCCCAGGACCTCAGTGCTAAGTCATCATCCATATGGTAGCAGCCATCGTGTTCAGGCAGACCACTCTCCTCCAAGTGACAGCAGCTTAAGGGGAAACAATAGCCTCTACCCCAAGAGGGGTTCTAACCCACCCTATATGGCTTAAGCCTGATTGAAGAGGGACTAGATTAACGATGGAAGGAGACAGCAATGGAGAGTAGATCCCTGGCAGTCTCAGAGCATGGTGCTTAAGGTCAGACAGAATCAATATCAGAAATCGCCAGAGGTGGATCCAGAAAGAAAAAACAGTGGTAAATACTAGAGGCTACTGAGACAATACCCACTGTGATCTCCATGATTTGTGATATTTTCTTTCCTGCATAGCTTGTTAGCACTAATTTCTTGTCCATCAAGTTTATGCATATTAAGTCACTAGACTTTATACTATAGTTTATTTATCTCCTTTCTTATAATAGTCTTAAACTCTTTACACCCTTATTGATACTGGTTCATTTGCTGTTGATAGTGGGATTGAAGGGGGGTGGGGTGGGGAGTTATTTTTGCAGATGTGGGTTTGTCCCCTGGGATTTGTGGTTTTGTTCTGTCAGTCCTGCACAACAATGCACAAGACATGGTGGGTAGAGTGATCCTCAGTTAACCAGTTGGAGGGAAGGACTCACCAAAGAATGACCCAACAACAATCAAAGCCCAAGTACATCCAAAGAATCAACATAAAGAGCAAAAAGAGCATCCCAAGAGCATCAAGTTCAGGAGATCAAAGAGATTGTACCACAGAATCTCACAGGTCTACCATAGACATTCACACAACTAAGTCGGGAATCAAAACAGATAAATTTAAGAAGCAGTAGCAAATGAGAAGAGTCTCACAAATAATGGGAAGACAAAGAAATGACCCCTCAATCAAGAGGAGAGAAAGAATTCTCAGAAGAGGCACTAAATGAAATAAAGATAAGTCAACTATCAGATATTGAGTTCAAAATAATGGTTATCAACAAGCTCAATGAGCTCACTGAGAATTACCAAAAACTACAAAGAAGCTACAAGGAACTTACTGCAAACTATATCAGTAGGAAAAGGATATAGAGACAACTGACAAGGGCCAAGAGGAAAAGAAGAATACAGTTTTTGAATTGAAGAACACAATAAAAGAAATCAAAAGCAGGCTAGATGAATCAGAAGGTCAAATCAGAGAGCTAGAGGACACGATAGAAAAAAAAAACAACAAAGAGAAAGAAAAGGAAAAAAAGACTCAAAAAATGAAGAGGAGTTAAGGGAACTGAGGACAGCATGAAACACAATAATATCTGTATAATAAGGCTATCAGAAGGAGAACAAGAGCAAGGGATGGAAAACCTGTTTGAAAAAGTAATGAAGGAAAACTTCTCTAATTTGATAAGAGAAAAAGTAACACAAATCTAGGAAGAACAGAGGGTCCCAATCAAGAGGAAACCAAAGAGGCCCACTCCAAGGCACATCATTATTAAAATGCAAAATTCAAAGACAAACAGAGAATATTAAAGGCAGCACGGGAGAAACAGGAAGTAATATACAAGGGAGCCCTGATAAGACTAGCAGCTGACTTCTCAATGGAAATTCTCCAAGCCAGAAAGGAATGACAAGAAATATTCCAAGTAATGAGAACCAAAGGCCTGTAACCAATACTACTCTATCCAGCAAGGCTCTCAATTAATATGGAAAGCCAAATAAGGAGTTTCCCAGACAAAAGAAGGCTGAACAAATACACTCCCACCAAACAGCACTGCAAGATATGCTAAATGGTCTGCTTTAAGAAGAGAATGAAAAAGAGTGAGAGAGAGAGAAACACAGGTACAAAGGGGGGAAATAGCAATGAATAAGTACCTATCAGTAATAACTTTAAATGTAAATGGATTAAATGCTCCAATCAAAAGACAGAGGACAGCTGAATGGATAAGAACACATGACCCACACATATGCTGCCTACAAGAGATCCATCTCAGAGAAAAAGACCCAAGGAAACTGAAAGTAAAAGGTTGGAAAAAAGTATTCTAAGCAAATGAACAGAGAAAAAAAGCCAGGGTAACAATACTTATATCAGACAAAATAGACTTCAAAACAAAGGCCATAAAAAGAGACCCAGAATGACACTTTATAATATTCAAGGGAAGAATCCATCAAGAAGACACAAACACTATAAACATATATGTGCCCAAATAGGAGCACCCAAATATATAAGGAAAATTTTGGAGGACTTGAAGAAAGATATAGACAGGAATACACTTATACTAGGGGATTTTAACACCCCACTGTCAAAAATGGATAGAACTTCCAAACAAAATATCAACAAGGATATTGCAGCATTGCATAATGCTCTAGACCAATATAAAATTTAATCTCAAAAAAGCAAAAATACGAATTCTTTTCAAATGCACATGGAACATTTACAAAAATAGACCACATGACAGGACACAAAACAAGCCTCAAAACATTCAAGAAAACTGAAATAATATCAAGTATTTTCTGAGACCACAAGGGACTTAAACTAGAAACTAACCTCAAAGAGAAAAAACCCAAAGCACTCAAATTCATGGGGATTGAATAGCATGCTATTAAACAATGAATGGGCTAATAATGAGATCGAAGAAGAAATAAAAAAAGTTTCTGGAAACAAATGAAAATGAACACACAACAGTCCAAAACTCATGAGACACAGCAAAGGCAGTCTGGAGAGTGAAGTACATAGTAATATAGGCCTACCTAAAAAAGATAGAAACATTTCAAATAATGCTCTAACCCAACATCTACAAGAACTGGAGGAACAGCAACAAACAGTGAGTAGAAGGAAGGAAATAACCAAGATCAGAGAAGAATTAAATGGCATAGGGACTAAAAGAACAGTTGAAAAGAACAATAAATCCAGAAATGGTTTTTTGAAAATATAAACAAAATCAAAAAAGAGAGGTCTCAAATAAAGAAAATCAGAAATGAAATAGGAGAGATTACAACTAATACCAGAGAAATGGGTGAGATGGACAAATTTCTAGAAATATAATCTTCTAAAACTGAATCAAAAAGAAGCAGAAAGCCTGAACAGGTTGATAACTCCTGGTAAAATTGAAGCAGTAATCAAAAAACACCAGGCATACAAAAGTCCTAGAATGGATGGTTTCATGGGAGAATTTTACAAAAACATTTAAGAGAGAGCTAACCCCTATCCTTCACAGACTATTGCACAAAATCCAAGAAGATGGAAGACTCCCAAACTCTTTTTATAAAGCCAGCATCATCCTAATCCCCAAACCAGATAAAGACACAACAAGAAAGAAAATTAGAGGCCAATATTGCTGACAAACACAGAAGCTAAAATCCTTAACAAAATATTGGCAAACCATATCCAGCAATACATTAAAAAGATCATACACTATGATGAGGTGAGATTCATCCCAGGGATGCAAGGATGGTACATTTAGCAAAGAGGGAGTAGAGGGAGCATTCCTCAACATAATAAGGTCATATGTGAAAACCAATAGCTAACATCATATTCAATTGGCAAAATCTAAAAACTTTCCCCTTAAGATCAAGAATAAGACAAGGATGCCTGCTTTCATCATTTCTATTCAGCATAGTATTGGGAGTCCTAGCCACAGCAATCAAACAGGAAAAGGAAATAAAAGGCATCCAAACTGGAAAGGAGGAAACAAAACTGTCATTGTTTGTAGACAATATGATAGTGTACATAGAAAACCCTATAGATTCCACTAAAAAACTACTCAACCTAATAAATGAATTTGGCAAAATAGCAAGGTACAAAGTCAACACTCAGAAATCAAAGGCATATTTGTACACCAACAATAACATATCAGAAACAGAAATCAGGAAAAAACCCACTTGCATAGCAACAAGAAAAATAAAGTACCTAGGAATAAACCTGACCAAGGAGGTAAAAGACATATACTCAGAAAACTATACAACACTGAAGAAGGAAATGAAGGAAGACACAAACAAATGGAAACATATACCATGTTCATGGATTGGAAGAATTAACATCATCAAAATGTCCATACTACCCAAAGCAATTTATAGATTCAATGCAATACCTACTTAAATACCAATGACATATTTCACAGATATAGAAAAAATAGTTCAAAAATGTATATGGAACCATAAATGACCCCAAATAGCTGCAACAATATTGAGAAAGAAAAACAAAGTAGGAAGGATCACAATACCTGATATCAAACTATAATACAAGGCCACTGTAATCAAAACAGCCTGCTACTGGCATAACAATAGACATATAGATCAATGAAAGAGATTAGAGAGCCCAGAAATAAACCCAAGTCTCTATAGTCAATTAATATTCTACAACGGGGGAAGAAGCATAAAATGGAGTAAAAATAACCTCTTCAACAAATAGTATCAGGAGATCTAGACAGCTACTTGTAAAAAATGAAACTCAATCACCAACTTACACTATACACAAAAATACACTCAGGATAGATAAAAGACTTAAATATAAGTCACAGCACCATAAAAGTCCTAGAGGAGAACATAGGCAAGGAAATCTCAGATATTCCATGCAGCAGTATTTCACCAATATGTCCTCTAGAGCACTAGAGATAAAAGAAAGAATAAATAAATGGTACTCCAACAAAACAAAAAGCTTCTGCATGGCTAAAGAAAACATCAGCAAAATGAAAAGGAAACCAATGATATGGGAAAATATACTTGCAAGCGATGCCTTGGAGAGGGGATTGGAGATAGATATTTTGGAGATCTCCAAAATATCTGCACTCTGCACTCTGCACAACTGCACTCTGGAAAACAACTCAGTTAAAAATTAGGCAAAGTACCTGAACAGATGCTTCTCCAAGGAAGACATACAGAGGGCCCAGATACATATGGAATGATGCTCAACATCACTAGCCATCAGAGAGATGCGAATTAAAACTACAATGAGATACCACACCATACAGGTCAGAATCACCATCACAACCAAATCAACAAAAGCAAGTGATGGCAAGGTTGTTGAGAAAAGGGAACACCAGTTCACTGTTGGTGGGAATGCAGACTAGTGCAGCCACTGTGGAAAACAGTATGGAATTTCCTCAGAAAACTAAAAATGGTTGTGCCTTTTGACTTGGCAATTCCATTGCTGGGGCTATACCCTAAGGATCCTGAAACACCAATCCAAAAGAACCTATGCACCCAAATGTTCATAGCAGCACAATTTACAATAACCAAGGGTTGGAAGCAACCTAACTGCCCATCAGTAAATGAGTGGATCAAAAAACTGTGGTATATTTACACAGTAGAATACTATGCAGCAGAAAGAAAGAAGGAGCTCCTACCCTTTATGATAGCATGGATAGATCTGGAGAGCATTATGCTAAGTGAAATAAGTCAGTTGGTGAAAGACAAATACCATATGATCTCACCTAAAAGAGAAACCTAATCAACAAAACAAACAAGCAAACAAAATATAACAAGAGACATGGAAATAAAGAATGAACTGACAGTAACCAGAGGGTAGGAGGGAGGGGATAACAGAGAGAAAAAGGCGGAGGGTGATCAAGGAACATGTATAAAGAACCCATGGAAAAAAGCCGAAGGGGAATAGGATTGAGAGTGAGATGAGAATCAGTGGGGTGGGGGGAAATGGAGACAAGTGTACTCAAACAACAATATAAACAAACAAACAAACAAACAAATTATAATCCTTAATTATTCACCATCTGTTAGTTGTTGGTTTAAACATTAAAAACCCTGATACAAGCTAAGACACAAATGTCTGATGATTTTTAATCTCATGTTTTCCCTAGAAAATATTTGCTTTGGTTAGATATTTTCCATTTGTTACCTAGGACCCTGAAAACTGTTATGAAAAATCTATATTTATTTCAAAACACAGACATTGTCACTTTCTATAATCTGTACATGGAAATACACCTGGGAATTCTCAATCCTGACTGTAAAATAATGATGCGGGACACTTCCTGTCCACTTAATCTATCCTCCTTTTATTCTTCTTTTTCTGCCAAACTTCTCTATATTTTTTATGATTTTGATATAACTATGTTTTAATTTGTTTATTCTTAGGTACACTGGCTTCTGTGCCAATCCTTTTATTAGTTTTCTTTTCTTTTGGAAAACATCATTTCCTAGTGACCAAATCCAGTCCTTCTTCTCAGGTTTTATCCTTTGACTAACCTGTTATATGTGGAATTGGTAACTATCTGCTCTTACCTGTTAATATATTTTATTCCTGAATACATATGCTTTAGAGTTTTCTACAAGTAGGCAGAGTGCTCAAAGGGTAAAATAACCTTTGCGCATAAGGCAAGGTGTGAGTTTCTCAGTTAGTCTGGATTTATGTCTGCTTCTATAATAACCTCATTTCCATTTACTTATTGGATAAGTATTTATGAAGCACTCACTATGTGCTAAAGGCCCTGGTGTTAGAGATACAGTAATGAACATTCAAAATCTACTTGTTGAAAAGGACTCTTAAAGACTCAATTAATCATCAACTCACTCATTCATTCAAAAATATAATTTATAGGACACAAATGATGTGACAGGCACTAGTTTAGGCATTGATAAGATAGCAATAAAGAACAAAACAGTCCCTGCCTCATAAAGATTATATTCTGTGGCAAAAAAGACAATAAAATAAATGAGAAATAAAATATGACATAGAGTTATAAATGCTATGAAGAATATCAGATCAAGACAAGGTTTAGAGGGCGACACATGGATACTATTTTCAGGTAAGATAATCAAAGAAAGCCTTTATTTTATTTTATTTTATTTTATTTTAGTATATTTTATTGATTATGCTATTAGAATTGTTCCAATCTTTTTTCTCCCTTTTCTCCCCCTCCACCCAGTACTCCCATTCCCTCCAGCATTCCCTCCCTTAGTTCATGTCCATGGGTCCTACATATAAGTTCTTTGGCTTCTCCATTTCCCATATTATTCTTAACTTCCCCATGTTTATTTTGTGCCTACCATTTATGCATTTTATTCCCTGTACCTTTTCCCCCATTCTCCCCATTCCCCCTTCTTGCTGATGTCACCACATTTGACTCCATTTCTATGATTCTGTTCCTGTTCTAGTTGTTTGCTTAGTTTTTTGGTTTTTTCAGTTGTTTTTGGTTTGGTTGTTGATAGTTGTGTGTTTGTTGTCATTTTACTATTCATAGTTTTGATCTTCTTTTTCTTAGATAAGTCCCTTTAAGATTTCACATAATAAGGGCTTAGTGATAATGAATTCCTTTAACTTTACCTTATCTGGGAAGCACTTTCTCTGCCCTTCCCTTCTAAATGATAGCTTTGTCAGATAGAGTAATCTTGGATGTAGGTCCTTGCTTTTCATGGCTTGGAATACTTCTTTCCAACCCCTTATTGCCTGTAATGTTTCTTCTTAGAAATCAGCTGATAGTCTTTTGGAAACTCCTTTCTAGGTAACTATGTTCTTTTGCTTTGCTGTTTTTAATAGACTCTCGTTTTTTATTAATATCATTTATTTATTTATTTTTAGAGGGGAAGGGAAGGCAAGAGGGAGAGAAATATTAATGTATGGTTGCCTCTTGTGCGTCCCCTCCTGGGAACTGGCCTGCAACCCAGGCATATTCCCTGACTGGGAATCGAACTGCGATGCTTTGGTTCACAGGCCCGTGCTCAATCCACTGAGCTACACCAGCCAGGGCTTAATATACTATCTTTATTGTTAATCTTGAGTAATTTAACTATATATCTTTGTGTATTCCTTTTTGGTCCAACTTCTTTGGAAATCTCTGAGCTTCCTAAACTTGTATGTCTATTTCCCTCACCAGATTTGAGGAGTTCTCCTTCATTATTTTTTCAAATAAGTTTTCAGTTTCTTGTTCTTCTTCTTTTCCTTCAGGCACCCTTATGATTTGGATGTTGGAACATTTAAAGTTATCCCAGAGTTCCCTCAGCTTCTTCTCAGTTTTTTGAATTCTTGTTTCTTCATTCTGTTCCAATCGAATGTTTATTTTTTCGTTTTGTTCAAAATTGTTGATTTGAGTCGCTATTTCCTCCCCTTTATTGTTGGTTTCCTGTATGTTTTTCTTTTGTCACTTTGTATAGCCTTCACTTCTTCCTTTGTTTTGTGGCCATAAAATAAATATACTCAATCATTTCTGTGAGCAACCTGATTACCAGTGTTTTGGTCTCTTTATTTGATAGGTTGTCTGTCTCTTCATCATTTAGTTCTTTTTCCGCGGTTTTGATCTGTTCTTGAATTTGAGCCATAATCTTTAGTCTCAGTGCACCTGTCATGTCATAAGAGGTGGGTCCTTAGGTATTTGCCTGGGTAGGGCAACCCACTTCGCCATGTTGTGGTACTGTATGTGGGGGAGGGATCAGAGAAGGAATGATGCCACTTTCTTGGCTCTTGCCCTGCTTTTAATAGACGGCAGTTTTTCCCACCTCTATAACCACCACAGGTTTTTACAGCCAGGGGTTCTGAGGCTTTATTTTCCCAGAGCTGGAACCCTGGGTTGCACAGTTTGTCTGGCTCCCCAGTTGTTCCTCTTGGTTTATCTGCATGTGAATGTGGGGCTGCCTGGTCCATCCGCTGCCACCTTGCTCTCCTGATCCACCAGCCACCTCCTTGTCATGCATCTTTTCTACCCCAGCTGCCTGTCTTTGCCTCTCCCACCAGTCTGGATGAATGTTTCTTCTTTAATTCCTTGGTTGTCTGACTTCCACACAGTTCAGTTTTCTGGGAGTTCTGTTGTTGTTTTTTTTTAAATTGGTTGCTTTCTTCTTTGGGTTGTGCAAGGGGGTGAAACATATCTATCTATGCCTCTACCTTGGCCAGAACTCCTTATTTTATTTTTAATAGTTTATTTTTTATTGTATTTTTTCATGATAATTTATTCCCCTTATATTCTCTAGGCACGCCCACCCCCACACCCCTGGCAATTACTATACTGTTGTCTGGGACCATTAGTTTTTTTTTTTCTTTTTTGTTTGATCCCTCCAATTCCTAATACTCACTCCATCTCCTAGACTTGTTAGCCAGCTCTCTCCAGGTTTGTCTCTATTTTGCTTGTTAGTTCATTTTGTTCATTAGATTCCACATATGAGTGAAATTTTTGGTATTTGTCTTTCTCTGACTTATTTCACTTAGCATAATGTTCTCCACATACATCCATGATGTCACACAGGGTAAATTTTTCTTTTTCACAGCCACATATTATTCCATTGTGTAAATGTACCATTGCTGTTTTGTGCATTCATCTACTGATGGATACTTGGGCTGCTTCCAAATCTTGGCTATTGTAAATAACACTACATTGTACATAGGAGTGCATATATTCTTTTGCATTAGTGTTTTGAGGTTCTTTGGAAAGCTCCACATTGTTTTCCGTAGTTGCTACACCAGTCTATATTCCCACCAAAGGTGCAGATGAATTTCACTTTCTCCACATCCTTGCCAGCAGTTGTTGTTTATTAATTTATTGATGATAGCCATTCTGACAGATCTCATTGTGGTTTTAGTTTGCATTTCTCTCCCAATTAGTGACATTGAACATCTTTTCATATGTCTATTGACAATCTTACGTACTCTTTGGAGAAGTGTTTATTCAGGTTCTCTGTCTATGTTTTAACTGGACTGTTTTTTTTTTGGTGTTCAGTTTTATGATTTAGACATGGAAGAAAGAAATTGAAGAAAATACAAATAAGTGGAAGCAAATACCATGTTTGTGGATAGCAAGAATTAACATCATTAAAATGTTCATACTACTCAAAGCATTCTATAGATTCAATGCAATTCCTATCAAATGCCAATTACATATTTCATAGACTTAGAACAAATATTCCAAAAATTTATATGGGATGATAGAAGACCCCCAAATAGCAACGATGATTTTGCAAATGAAGACCAAAGTTGGAGGAATCATGCTACCTGATATTAAACTATACTATAAAAGTCATAATAATAAAAACAACATGGGACTAATAAAAACAGATGTATAGATCAATGGAACAGAATAGAGAGATGAGGAATTAACCCACACCTTTATAGTCAACTAATATTTGAGAGAAGAGGCCAAAATATATGGTAAGCTAAAGATAGCTTATTCAGTAAATGATGTTGGGAAAATTGGACAGATAAATGCAGGAAAATGAAACCAGTCCATTTTCTTATGCTACACCCAATAATATAATTGAAATGGATTGAAGACTTAAATGTTAGGCTTGAAACCATAAAAATTTTAGAAGAAAACATAAGCAGTGAAATATCAGACATTGTTTGTAGCAAGTTTTTCCTGATGGATCTCTTTAGGGAAGGGAAATAAAAAAAATAAACAGATGGGACTACAAACTAAAAAGTTTTTGTATAGCAAAGAAACCATCAACAAAGAAAAAAGGCAAACCACTGTATGGGAGGACGTGTTTGCTGGTACATCTATAATGTGTTAATATCTAAAATTTATAAAGGGAAACCTTTTTAAAAGAGGTGTTTTGTGAGAGGAATGTGATGGAAATAGGGAGTTAACCATGAACTATGTGACGAAAACCATTTCCTGCAGAGGGAATATTCAGTGTAAAGTCTTGAGGTGCGCTTTTGTTTTGTGTATTTCACATATAGAAAAGCCAAAAAGCCTGGAGGGAGGTGAAGGAAGAAATCATTACAGTTAAACCCAGGCAAATCAGCTCACTTGGAGCTTTGTAGAGCATGGTATGGATTTTATTCTAACTATAGTGGGAAGTCATTGGAGAGGCTTAAGGATTCCTTTAATGTCTACTATGCAGAGAATAGACTGTAGTGGAGTAAGAAATGACACAAGGTGACCAATTGAAACCAAGGCATTAACTTGTCCAAGGAAGCTATGAAGATGACTTAGCTAAGACAGTGGCTATTAAGTTATAAGAAGCCTTACCAAGTATATATTTAATAGATAGATATTGCATAAATGCCTGATGGATTGGGTATGAGATTGTGTAAGAAAGGTAGAACATAATTATGACTCCAAGTGAGTGGAGAAGACTGGTGAGGACCAGATTTACTTACCCTGCTCACTGAAGTTAAAAAGACTGAGAACAAGCAGGCTTAAGTTGGAAAATCAACAGTTTGGGTTTGTTCATATTAAATTTGCCAGGCCTACTAGATATCTGAGTGCAGCTATCAAATGAGTTGTTAGGTAAATTGATCTGGAGTTCAGGGAGAATTGAGCTTTAGAAATCTGTACTTGAGAGTCTTGTGTTGTGAGCCAGGCTGAAACCACTAAGAGAGTAATGTAGATAAAAAAGAAAAATCAAAGCTGATTTCCCGGACACTAACTTTTAAAGGTCACCAGTAGGAGGAAGGGAAAGGCAAATAAAATAAGAGAATAAAGTAGGAACAAATTCAGGAATGTGTGATGTCTGGGATCCCTAGTAAAGAAAGTATTTCAAGGAGAAATCAATCATCACCTCTGTCTAATGATGTGGAAAAGCTGAATAAATTATGTCTTGAGAATGTCCATGGGTTTGATTATATGAAGGTAATCTTATTGTAAATGTTTTCAGAGAAATGTAGATGACAGAATGAGTGGGGAGAGTTTAAGAGAGAAATAGAACTGAGGAAAGAGATACAATTAATACAAATAATTTTACTGAAGAATTTATTTAAAGTGGATCTTGGAAATGGATGGTTTGCTAGATGGAGGTGAATGTTTGGTAAAAGGAAAAATTGCTATTGTCATTGTTTTAGTAGGAAAAGTGAAAGATAACTTTATGCTATGAAAAACAGTTTGGAAAGAGGAAAATTTTAGGTTAAAATAGAGCAGATATCAATAAATGAGAATGGTGGTATTGGTCATGGAGAAAACACAAAAATCTAACATCAAATTCCAGTGTGTTGGAGTTTAGAAGATGATTGGAAGTCTATATGTGTATCTTCTTTCAAAAACTCTGTCCTAGATTAAGTCTCCACATCAGTTATCTATTGCAGTATCACAAATCATACCAAAACTTGACGACTTAAAACAATCTTCACTTACTATCACATAAGGTTGGAATATATAGATGAGGAATTTTAAGTAGCTAAGTTGGGTAGCTTTGGCTCAGGATCTTTCATAAGATAAAGTCAGGTTTCTGCTGGGCTTACAATGATCTCAAGGCTTTTCTGGATCTAGAGAATCCATTCCAAAAGGGGCTCAGTTGTACAGTTGGCAAGCTGGTGCTGATAAAGTGCAGCCTCTCCATGTGGGCTTCTAGAGTGTCCTCATAATGTGGTAGAGGTATTCACCTGGAGGGAGCGATCTAAGAGACTGAGTCAAAGGCTTCAATGCCTTAATGATTCAGACTTGAACATTACACACTGTGACATTTACCATATTCCACTGACTAAGATCAGCCTTGATTAAATGTGAAAGGGGGTACACAGGGCATAAATACCTAGAGATGAGGACCTGGTGACAATCTTGGAGGCTGACTACCATAATCACTAACTGTCTCTGCACTTTTAATCTTTCATAATCCTCAAATATCAAAAATGAAGATGTTTTTATCCTCACTGAGGACATTTTTAAATTGATTTCAGAGAGAGAGAAAAGGAGAGAGAAACACAAGAGAGAGCATTAGTAGGTTGACTCCTGCACACACCCAGACTAGTGATCAAACACAAAACTCAAGCAAGTGACCTGGCCAGGAATCAAACCAGCAACCTTTTGATTATGGGACAATGCTC
This sequence comes from Carollia perspicillata, assembly GCA_004027735.1. Taxonomy (NCBI): domain Eukaryota; kingdom Metazoa; phylum Chordata; class Mammalia; order Chiroptera; family Phyllostomidae; genus Carollia; species Carollia perspicillata. Next base: position 12,885 of record PVKM010028614.1, read on the forward strand.
CAACCAACTGAGCCACACCAGCCAGGGTTCACATATGAATATTTTGCTGCATGAATTCAAGTTCACTTCTAACTCTAAAATTTCATGATTTTATTCTTCAGCTGTATATATAGCTCTCAAAGAGAACATATTAAGGAGAGAGGGTAAAGTCAACTGAATCTTCTGTTTTCAGCCTTCTACTGATTTCTATACCATTTGATATTCTTTTATTTTGTTTTTATTTTTATTATTTTTGAAAAATAGAGTATATGATGGCTCTTCATATTCCAGAGTGAAATAAATAGCTTTTGAATAGTAAAATGCTCATCAGCTGGTTCATAAAGTAGACTGGACCATGTTTCAAAACAAACTACTTCCACAAGAACAAAAATTCCCCTGCTATGTTTAAATTGATTTCCTGAAACATGATGAGGAAGTGAAGCCTAAAAAAATCTGGTGACAATATTAAGACACTACAAAAGAGAGCATGTCCCAGTGAAACAACCATTAATGATCTAATTGAAGGATCAATGGTTTTGGATCAAGAACAGGGTTTGAATTCTCACTCTGTCTTAACCAAGTAGCTGATCTTCAGCAACACCTAATCTCTATGAACCTCAGTAACCTCATATGCAAATAGAGATAGTACTTCACAGGATTTCTTCAAAAAGAATTAACTATATTAACCATGTGAAATGATTATGACCATGCTTAGCACACAATAGGTGTTTAAGAATTGTTATTTTTCTCTGGCCTATAAATTCTGAGTACTTAATAGTGTAATTAAGTACTCAGGCAGCATAACCATTAAAACAATTACATTTATAATATATAAGAGCAAGAAAAACTGCAAAAGGAACTTGACTATCCACTTTATTAGATATGTAAACCCTAAGTCACTCCTGATGAGTAAAGTTTTTTTTATTGATTAGTATCTAATCATTTGTCATTCTATCACACAACCAATTACTAGAACAGTTTAACTCCTTCCTTCCAAGACTGAAGTGACTAATGTGGTGTGATAGAATATATAACTAATTATTTACCCATATCTAGTATCCTCCCTGCAGAAGAATTATGCTTCTCTACCTATTGAACTCAAGGACATTTGTGTAACTTTCCTGGCTGGCTAAATAAGGCCTAGTGTGTCCTCTGCTATGTTCCTTGTTCCCCCTGACACTGAAGCTCTCACTGGTCCAAAAAGTGGTTGCACTGTCAGTGCCAATGCAGAACACAGCCTTAGCCAGTGATAACAAAACAAAAGCAAGGTATAAATATTTGTGTCTTTAAGTCACTGAGATTTGGGGGATATTTTTTATTTCTCCTGACTGATACGTGTGCCAAGTTTGTTTAATACTATTTAAGAATAAGACTTTCTGCTTCATTTTTGACCATAATACCAATTTGAGAGACCAAGAAAAGAGACAAAATAACATGTACAGAATTTCAAAGGCATAAAACAGAGCCTAAATCAACCTTTGAAACTCTATATATACTTGGAGAATATAAAAGATCATTTTCTAGAACAGTTTTGTGATCAATGAAGAGATTTACTTGGAGAGAGCAGTTGCATTTCTGTGCTTTTTTAGTCCATCTCACACATTTTGGGTGGTGGGGTGGGGTGTAGCTACCTGCTAATGCTAATCCTAGCTGTAAAACTTCAAGAAGGGACACTTGGATCACTTTAAAATGTATTTTTTTGAAGATGGGAGACACAGAGTTTACAGCTTGAGTTCTGCCCCAACGAAGGACTATGGACTGTGATCTAACTTTTTTTCTGGGAAATTTAATGGATGAGAGAAAAACTAAATGTGTGATGGCAAAGTGAGGAGGATGCTACTTTATTGGGGTCTGCTGGTCTGAAGTTCTATAGTTTTTTCGGGGGACAGATGCATTTGTATTTCTGGAGCACAAGAGTCAGTTGCTAGGAGGAAAGAAGTGCCAGGAAGACACTGTATGTCCTACCCAGTAGAGCCTTGGGAGGGGCAAGAAGACCTCAGCAGGGAGAAGGTGGAGGCCTGGGATGTGTTGGCAATCCAATGATCACAAGGAATAGAGCCCATGTGCCAGGATGAAAGGGACTTCAGAAGAAATTGGCTCAAGAGAGAGTCTATGAAGATCTCTAAATCACCTCACAAAACCAAGAGTCAGCTTTGAACCATTTGCATGGTGAAAGTTGCCCAACTAAAGAATCACTGATTTATTCTATACTCTTCTGCCTCCACATTTTGACCTTAGGTTAAACACATGTGAGTTTTTTGATGGGAGAGGTGACTAAGAAGAGAATATGTAGCAAAAAGACCATGCCACTGCCTTCTCTTTGTGTGAAGGCAGCAGGGTTGAGGTATGTGACTAATCATCAGAGTGTGCCCTCAATATCCATCATGGTGTCTGTCCTCTGAACATACTCTGAGTGGGTGGGAATAATGTTCAATCAGTTTCCATTGGCCAATTCCTCCTCTTTCACAAAAGATTCTAGTGTGCCCAGAAAAGGGGCACTTTTGCCTAATTTTCACAGACACCATATTGATTAACATAGAGCCTGAAGAGATTAATGATAAACTAAGGTCAAAATTTTGATCCATATTGTGAAGTGGACGCTTATAATTTCCAAATTGAGACACTGACCTTGACTTAACAAAACTATGGCATGGTCTGTAAATGGGCAGAAGGGTGCTTTGCTGTGTGAGAGTTGTCATCAGAAAGAAAAGTAGATAACCAACACTGAATATAAAAGGAGAGAGGAAGACCAAAAAGAAATGCAACTTATTTAGAATCTGCATAGCCCAATGTATTGTTTATGTGTGAACACACAGAAAAAAAGATATGGAGATAGAGATAGATGAGAGAGAGAGAGAACTTATAACTGAGCAAGACAGAATCCTGTCGTATTCACTCTGTTTCCACAATAGCTCCTCTCTATCCACTATAGGGGCCTTTTAGAAAAATAAGTTATCAAGTTAATGTGATGCTATAAGGGGTGGGTGACCAATAGGAATAAAGAGGAAGCTTTGTTGTTGTTATAGTTTGGTGGTACATTTGTTGTTGTGTTGGTTTTGTTTTCTTTTTGGATTATTTTGGTGTATTAGTTTTCTGTTTTATTTTTCAATTTCTTTTTTTTTAACTTTTTTTTATTGTTGTTCAAGTACAGTTGTCTTCATTTTCCTTCACCACTCTTTTTTTAAAAAAAAATTTATTCCAATGTGAAGAATGTAGGAAACCACTATGTTATATTAGGCTAGAACCATAAATTTATCACTATAGCCTTGATTTCAAGGGATTGCAGCAAGATGAAATTATGACACAGACCAGAACAGAGGAGTAGTCAAAAAAACAAACACAAAAATGAAAAACCAACAACAGAAAGGAGACTAAGGAGGAAATTGCTTCTAGGCACTCATTCAAGTTGGTTTCAATCTAAACTCTATCAATTGGGATCAGTGACTGATTACTTTGCACCATCCATCCTTTGAATTCTGAGTTTGGCTGTGATCATAGACTAGTAAGACTTATTTTTGATCACGGACTACATATTCTTCAAAGTGTTTCTGAAATCTATATATATACATGTCGAGTCATGTAGATGGATATACATATATATATACACATGTGTGTGTATAGCGATACACAAATATTTCTAAGGTACTTATCAATATTTATTTTACTTTTACTTTCTCCCCTATATAAACCAGTGTTCTCTGAAGTTCTGTTCAGCATTGTTTATAAACATTCTGCCATACAAAAAGTGAGCATACATGAATGTAATTAGTAGCCTGAATACCAGCCATCTAAGTTAGCCAATTAGTTTCTCTGGACCCTTACCTCCCTACAAAAGACTGTAGGGTTTATCCTGTCCAATGTTATTGGAATAGAGTTATGTTGGAGGAAAGCAATAATAATATGTGTGCTTTTCATGGCATGCAAAAAAGTAAAAAGGCTATATTTTTGTGATGGAAAGAGAGTCTGAGGAGTCCTCTGAGGGCTGAAAGGAGGGAAAATGGTGCTAAATTTGGAAGGGAGAGTATTAATTTAATGCTAAATCAAAGAGCTCTGGAATCTTAAATTATACATTTTCATGTGGTTTGCCTTCTGCCTATTGATGAAGTACTCGTATTCATGTGTTCTGTTGGTTTGTTCTTTTACCTCATTGTTTATTTCTTATAAAAAATTCAGAAGGTAGACAAGGGCATAGCTGGTGAAACTTTAGGCAGTAGGCTGGTGTACTGGCATCAGAGGCCATGCAGGAAATTAGCTAGAAATGCACATAGGTCAGTGGTGGAAGGCCTACCTCGCTTAAAGGTATGGCATATGTGTGAGGGTTCCACCAATCCAAATGATGGCTGATAAGGTACAGTGAACTTGAAATTATCCAGGCTTCTGTCATTATTCATGGCATCAGTCTCAGGAGGCAGGGAGCGGAACTTTGTGACAGGACTCTCCTAACAACAGTATCTCCTACTTAAGAGTCAGGCAGCAAGTACCTTTTTTATTGGAGGAACACTACTGCTATTCAAAGCAGATTCAGAGCCATTGACTATGGGTACAATAAATAATCCCTACACAGAAACTGAGACAGGACTTTGGTTGTAAAAACCATTGCCAAAAAGCTTAAGCTTCATCGGAAGTTTCCTGTCCCAGCAGGAGAATTGAAATACAAAATCAGTGAATGGGAAGAAACCCACTTCTCTGGCCAAGTCCTAATGACTAGGAGGATGGGAGAAAGAACAGAGGGCAAGAAGGCTACAGCTTGCTGGCCTTGGAGTAGCTTGGTCTTGTGAGATTAATCACCAGTTCCATCCACTCACTAATGCCGCAAGCATGAACATGGTTACTGCTGCAAATTGAGGACAGACACTGATGTTTGAAAATTTTGAGTGAATGAAAATTTCCAATACCTAGAGTTGAGCACGTTTAGGAATAGTAAGATACCAAGCATATCAAGGTTGAAGTGAAGAAGAAAGAAGGACAGATCCAAGGACATGTTTTCTATATTTCATCATGGAAGAAAGGGCATAGAACCCAGTTCACACAAATCCCCAACTAAACCTTACACACTGAACTTTGAAATGCTCCAAAGGAAGAAATTCCTAACTGACTTTTCTCATGAAGCACAGCTTCTCAGTATTTACTCCAGTCTAGCACAGGGGCCTGATGGGACATTATTTAATATTCTCTGTATACAGTTCTATATCCCATCTTTGGAACTAAAAAGCAGGCATTCTCCCCATTACTTCACAATGACACTCCACAATAGACTGCCTATAAAATAAATAGACAAGGGATTTCTCCTTCTTTATCCTTTACCAAAGAGCCAAGAAACCCTTG
>PVKM010028615.1:0-18189 GCA_004027735.1 Carollia perspicillata
AACCAGATCGGAGGCTGAGAGAGCGGAGGTCTTCCAGGCAGAGGGGTCAGAGGGCATGGCCAGGGGAGGGGTCGGCTTTGTTTCCAGTCTGTATTGGTGAAAGTCAAACCTTTATGGAACCTTTTCTAGCTGAATTTTGGGCTATTTAGCTTCAAAAACAAAAGATTTATTTTTCCCTTTTCTCCTTTTGGGTTTTGTCCTGGCCTGACAGCAGTGACACATGCAGGCCCGGAGGCTGTTAGAGCCTGGCCAGGCTCTCCCTCACCCTGAGGAAAAGAAAAGATAGGATCTTAATTAAGAAAGAAGCCCACAGTGGAGGGCTAGCACAAACATTCCCAGCATCCTCCAGTGCCTCTCTGATCCTTTCCATAGAGAAAGGGACAAGAGTGCTGTGCTGGGGTGTGCCTTTCATAATACAGTGTTTGCACAAGGTGCTACATTTTATAAAGCACTTCCACATGCTACAGCACCTTGTGTAATCCACTCTGTGAGAGGGGGCTTATGGTCCCCTTTTACAGAGGAGAAAACTGAGGCTTGTAAGTAAGTTCACCAAGTTCAGAGAGAGAAAGAGAGATTGAAGAGGCAAAACTTGCACTCCAGCCCAAAGGTCTGTCTCCAAACACAGGGACCTTCCCAGCAAATATACTAAGTAATGTGATTTAACTTCTGTGGGTCTCATTTTCCAAATTTGTTAAAGAAGGCTATTCTCAAGGTTCCGTTTTGACCTCCTAAACTCTTCTCTCACTTGGGTCCTTCACTAGAAAAAGTCGGCCAAGGGGGTGTGAGGAGCGTGTGACTACTATGGGAAGAAATCAAGCCGTGTATCCGAGTAGCTTCCGGGGTTTTACATCAAGTTCCCAGCGTGGTGAAAAAGATGGATTCTGTTCTCAAATGCCAATCAGAATGGTTATAAAATCTATCCGGAATATCTGCATAGGCGCCCTCCGGCATTTCGAGTGTAGAAGCTGCTGCCGGCATTATCACATGTCTACAGGTATGTGATCTGGGTCAAAAAATGCAGCCCTGTTTTAGCACCATGATATAGCTGGTTGACACGTGATTGAAGTATACTCTTGGGCTTCTGTATATCGCCTGTACTGTAGGGGTGTGCTCACGGCAGGGATTTGAGACAGGAATTTGTAATTAGGTCCCCTGTGAGCAACGGGTGACTTAGGTTATAGTAAGGCTGAGACTCAGAGCATCTCATTTTTTAGTTCTTAAAGAAAGTGTTCTGGTGTCTTTCTGGTGGCCACCAGGATATGTGTTTAGGGTCTTGTTCCAGCCATGGTTCTACTGGCTATTGTGGGCTCAGTAAAGGGATTGGCCCGCAGCCACAAAAAAAGTGCTTCACTAAGGAGCGGGTGTGGGTGGAGAGCATCATAGCAGTGAGGTGCTCTGGTCCGAGTCTGGAAGCCTGAATGCCCCATTTGGTGAAACTTTGCTATTGAGCTCAACGCCTGTCCCTTTCTCATGCCCTTGGTTTCTGGGCACCTGAAATTCATGAGCGAGACAGACCAGAGGGCATCAGGGAGCCAACCCCACTTGACAGTTACTGCACTCCTCCAGATTCAAATCTGCTGGGAGTGTAACATCACTGGAGAGGATACCAGAGGTGAGCACTGTGGGAAAGTTTGTGTTTGCTCCTGTGTTCCCCTGCCACTTCTACAATAACACCGATGAGGTAAAGGATAGGAGAGGTGGTATGGTGTAAAGGTTAGCAGTTTGGTCTCAGGAGTTGGACACCCTGGGGCCAAATCCCAGCTCTTCCCTGCTGGGATCTTGGCAAGTTATTTTACTTCAGTGCTCCTGTTTCTTTATCTATAACATGAGGACAATAGTAGTTCGTACCACATGGGCTGGTGAAGGGACTCAGCTGTGTGAACTTGGCACAGGATGAGCACCCAGTTCCGTGTTAGGTACTATTACTGAGTTCCCACTTTCGCTATGGCATAGGTGAGAGTTTCCCTTCCTCCATCACCTGTCAGGACCGCATACCCACCCCTCTCTGGCTGTAAAATATTAGGGAGTGGCCCATCCTTTGCTTTTGTTTTGTTTTGTTTTCCAGAAATGTGGGATAGTTTAACAAATCTCAAAATAGTGCAGACAGACACACAAGCTCCTGCAACTCCCTCCTGTTGCTGGAGGATATGTACAGCCCGCCTGGCCCAGCCGTCTTTGGGTTCCTCGCCAGCATCCGAAGCTCTAAGCAAAGACACCTGGTGCGCCAACTGGGCTGCTTCACTCTTACAGGCTGGCTCTGTGCAGGCCGCAGGTGGAAGAGCTCTCTGATCCTCAGGGAAGCCAAACTCCCGTCGACGCCGCGTGGAGCAGCCACGACAGGAAGCAGGCGCTGGTGTCCCACAGCTCCCGGAACACCAGTCTGAAGGGGGCCCAGAAACCGGTCAGAACAAAATTGGAAGGAAGAGTTTGATCCTTTCACCAGACTCTCAGAGAGGTCTGGGACCCTAAAAATGGAAAGAGCCACTGTCAGAAAGAGGGGACAGCTGTAGCTGGGAGCAAGAACCTGGGCCGAATGTCTCTGCACAGCATGGTCATTAGTCAGTGAATTGGGGGCCCAGTGCTCAGCTGCGGGGGTGGTCACATGTGAGAACATGAGGGGGCTCTTCGATCACTTGAGAAACAACCACTTAGTCTCCTGCTGGCAGGTGGCGGGGGCAATAAAGCAAGGATTCTTCTGTTTAAATCAGTGGTTTGGGTTGATAATATAATGCTAATTAATACATTTGCTGAAGACTGGACCCTTTAAGGACCCAAGGTGGAGACCATGACAGACATAAGCTTCTGAGGACACTGCGGAGACACTGAGAGGACAAAGGGTACTGGCTTCTTTCTGCAGGGGGCAGATCTTCTTCGGTCAGCGGTTCACCTCGAGCCTCCCCACCATCCCTTCCTTCACCTGCCCCATTCTCGGCAACAGGACGGACCCTGCCCGATGACAATACCAACAATGTCCTCCTACAGGAAAAGGGCTTCAGACCAGGCACCTGTGTTGAATGTGTCTAATGTAGGCATTTTTATTATTTTGCAGACAAGGAAACAAACTCAGAGAGATGAGTTCCCTTGCCAAGTTCCACCGCTAGTATACAGATGAGCCCAGATTCACACGGTCCCTCTGACTCCAGTGTCCGTGTACCATCCTGCCACCTTCCTTCACCTTCCACTCCAGTCCTGCATCGCAGACTGGACTTAAGAGGGCTTCCTGTCAGGGTCTGTCCTAAAGAAAAAGGCAAAGAGGGTGGAATAGAGAACAGAACAGCTTTGTCAGTGTCTATGTGTGTCAGGGTGTTGTGTAGTGTAGGGGTGTTGGGTAGTGTAGTGTAGGGGTGTTATATGTGTGTTGGAGGTGTTGTGGTGGTATATATTACTGGGATGTGTTGCATGTGTGTTGAGGTACTGCGTGTGTTGTACTGTGTAGTAATGGGCTGTTTTGGGTGTGTTGTGGTGTTGACTAGTGTTGGGGTATATTCTATTCATGTTGCAGTGCTGCATGTGTTGCTGTTCTGTGTAGTAGTGAAGGTACTTTGTGTGTGTGTATTGTGCAGTGTTGGGAGTGTTGTAGTGTGTGGGTTGGGGATGGTGTGTGTGTATGTGTGTGTATTGGGGAGTGATGTAGGGTTGGAAATGTTGTGTGTGTGTTGGGGGTATTGTGAGGGTGTTGTGGGGTCGTGTGTGGCAGGAACAGAGCAGGTCTGTGTCATGCTTGTTTGGTCACTCTTTGGCGGAGGACTTCACTCCCCCTGTCAAAGCCCCAACTGTTGCTGCTCCCTGCCGCCATACCTCCCCCTGAGGGAAGGGGGTAAAGCAGCTGGCCCTCCATCTTTTTCTTCTCTGACCTTGATGTGGGGCTGGGACTGGCTGCCAGCTTAGTGCCAGGATTGAGGATGGGCTCAAAGTGAGGGTTTAGGGTTAAGCAAGCATCTTGGTATGGGCCGATGGATTCATAAAGGCTTTATACTTAGGGCCACAGTCTGTGTGTGCGTCTCTGTATAAGGAAATGAAGAATTTGTCCAACCCTTGCTTTGTAGAGATAGGAGAGATATTCATTTTTAATCTTTTGTCAGATGTTACTGCAATGATAATAATAAAAAAATAGCTAGTGCTTCTGATGCATCACACACTATTTTAATTGCTCTATGTACATTATCCAATTTAATCCTTGCAACAATGCTAAGAGGTAGCTACTTTTATTATCCTCACTTTATAAATGAGTAGCCTAAGACACAGAGATGTTAAGTAACCTACTCCAGCTAGCACAGGGGGAAAGGGCACCTGCCCTTAACCACCAGATCACCTGGCCCTGTCATACCAGGCACAGGGACTCCTGTTCTAAGAAATGCAGCTGCACCCCAACTTTTACAGGTGTTGAGGCCCCTGAGGCTGGAGAGTTTCCAGAGCAGTGCTGAACAATCCAGTTCTCAGCCTGCTGGTCTCTGGTGCTTGTGACAAGAGCCTTTTCTGTCAAAAGACTAAGGGGGTTTTGGCCAGGTATCTCAGTTGGTTCGAGTGTTATGCTGATACACCAAGGCTGCAGGTTTGATTTCTGGCCGGGGACATACAAAAATCAACCAATGAATGCATGAGTAAGTGGAAGAACAAACTGATGTTTTCTTTTCTCTCTCTCTTCCCACCTTCCTCTCTCTCTCTCTCAAATGAATAAATGACAACAACAACAACAATAACAAAAAAGCCTAAGGGAAGATGGTCCAGTTAAGCCCCAGATAAAAAAGAAGTTAAAAAGTGACATCTTTCCCTGCTGGCTTGCGAATAGTCATCTTTCTCCCCAGGAAGCAGTTTCTTTGCATCCTACATATTGAAAGAAAAGACTTATGTCATTATAAATAACGCTTTTTTTAAAAGAAGAAAAGCTATCTTTGTTTCTTTGTGCATCTCCACACACCCTTACATGTGTTTGCAGAAAGCCTCAGTTAAATGAGCACATTCCTAGAGTTCAGGAACAGATGCAACAGTAAGTGGACCGGATACTTGGTCCTTGGGCAGCTGTCTGCAGGGGAATAACTCAGAACAAGGCCTGTGAGGAGCTCAGAGAGGCAAAAAAGGAGAATGTCAGAAGGTAAAGGGATTCTTAGTCAGGGGTAGCAAGGAAAGAATGAAGGAAATATAGCTAATGAAATACCAGCCTGTAAAGAGCAGGAAAAAAACAAACCAACATTTTTTTAACTGCTGAGGAATTCACACTGAGCTCGAACAAGACAATGAATGGATTTACTTACAGGTGGCCCGGGTACATGTTGGGGCAGGGTGGTGGAGCATGCATTTGGCTCCAAGAATTGTCCTTGACTAGAAAGTGGATGTCTTGGCAGAAATGGAACCTGGCTCAGGACAGAAGAAATTCCCTGAGACACACACAAAAGAGTCTGCTGCTGTTGGAGAGTCCAGAGGAGCTGTCACTCTATTTGTCTCAAGACCAGTTCCACGAAGGACACCTCACCTTCATGCTGGTCCATGCTCTTGGCCTCTGTGCTACTTCCTCAGGGAGACAAGAGGCAGGAAAAACACGAGGGAGGCCTTGAGGAAGCCCAGACGTCTCGGTCTAAACTCCATACCCGGTCTGAGGCCATTACTGATCTGTTCAGTAATAGATCAGTAGGCGTAGGCAAAGGCAGTTGACTCAGAAACAGATGCATAAGAAAATAAAAACAAAGTCCCCCAAAGAGAAAACTCAGAAGAGCCGGACACACAGTAAACTAGATTTACAATAGGACCGGGGGATGAGTGTCAAGCTTATTTCACTGTGGTCTGAAAGCTTTTCTCCTGCTCTCCTCTAACCCCCACCCCAACCCTCCCCAGCCAAGAGCTGGCTGGGGGAGGGTATCTTCATGGTCCTTCTGGCACATCCTGGACCCTAGCCTGCCTCTCAGTGTATTCTTATCACCCTGGGATTGGACTAGAACCAGGTGAGTCTTACGGAATACCAAGACTTTGAAGAAGGAAAACTTTGAAATTTGCCTGCATGAACCCAACATGCCCCTTGTATTGCACCCCACTTTCTGAGCACCAGGGAGCCTTCAGAGTTAGGGAGCTGCGTGTGGCTCAGGCCCTCTCGTGCTGCAGATAACTACCCCATTAGTTCATGTTCTCAAGTCTGGGGCCTGGTGGCCAGCTCTCCCAGTCTTCTCCCAATGCCCGTCTCTCTCTCTGGGTGACTGACTACCCAGTGCGGGGGCAAGCCTGGCTGACGTTCACAGTGGGGGGGCAGCGTAGGCACAGATGGTGTTCCCTCTGTCACAGAGCCACAGACTCACAGAGCTTTGAGGAACCCTAGACAGGATCCAGATGCTTGAAGCTTGAGATAAAAACTTCAGAGTGAAGTTGAAGTGAGCTTTCTTGATCTCCTGACCGCCTCCACCCACATCACCTCTCAGATACCATCTCTAACCCCTTTCAGGGTTCCTCATTCTGCTCCAGCCACTCCAACCTCCTGGATGCTCCTCGAACTTACCAACATGCTCCCAGCACCAGGGCCTGTGCACTGGCCGTTCGTTCCCTTTTGCCTGGAACCCTTTTCCAAAATCATCACGTAGCTGACACCCTCATCTCCTTTGAGTCTGTTCAAATGTCACTTCCTCAATGAGTTTTATCCTGACTACCCCTTTGAAAAATTTCGCCCCCCTCTCCCTGTCCTCTTGGGGTGCAGGGAATCTTAGTCTTTTTGCACTGTCCCAAACATTTTTTGTTCATTGTCTCAAGCACCTGGAACAATCCTGGAGCATACTTTAAGCCCTCAGTACTTTTCTTTGGAATGCACAAGCTTTACTAGACATGCTTCTTGATGGGAAAAAAAAAAGAAGGAACTCATAATTAGTGTGTGGGGACTCAGAGATTACATTGTTAATAAATGCCAGGGGCGGCGTTTGAACCCAGCAGCTAAAATCCTGACTCTCTGCCACCTATTAGCTCTGTGACTTTGGACAACTTACTTAACCTTGCTGAGTCTTCATTTTCTCACTTGTAAAAGGAGGATTTACAACCCTCCTTAAAGTTAATTGTCGGAATTAGGGTTACATCACCTCATCAACCTGGTCTTGTAGTTCAGGTCTCAGTGCAAATGCCATCTCTTCGGAAAACTTTTCCTGACTACTCAGTCTAGAATAGCCCCCTAAGAGTGTCTGGCATTCAGGCGGCACTCAATAAATATTTGTCTAATATTTGTCTAACAAAACATAGCCCCGTTTAAAACTAATCACTGACCCAGAGCATAAAGCCCAAATTATTTTTCAAGGCTTATGGGGTTCCATCGAGGCTCACCTCCCTCTCGGCCCCTCCAGACCCCCCCCCCCCGCCTCAGCCTGGAAAACCCTGCACCCTCCCACCCTGACCTTCGCACCCTGCGGGTCTGTCTCTGTCAGAGGTGAGCACGCTGCTGCCTGCAGGCCAAATCTGGCACACGAACTAAGAACGATTTTCACAATTTTAAATGGTAGACAAAGATCCACACAAGAATAATATTCTGTGACCCTGAACATTGTATGAGATTCAAACGTCAGTGTCCATACATAAAGTTCTGGTGGAACGCGGCCCCGCTCACTCCTGCCCAGACAGCCCGTGGCTGCTTTCTCGCTGCTACCAGCAGAACTGAGAGTTACCACAGACACCGTAAATCCCAAGCCGAGAACGTTTACTCCCGGGCTTTCTCACTACCGTGGGGCTGCAGGGACCTTTGGAGAAAAAAGTTCGCTGACCCCTGATCTAGATATTTCCCACTTCCCCTTTAGGTCACACCGGAAACCACGCTTCCTGGGGAGCCTTTGCAATCTGGGGGATGGAGGCCTCCCAGACGTAGCCCCAATTTTCTATGCCCCCGTTAGCCTCCTTCAGGGCAGAGCAGGTCCATGCTGTTCTTTGCTGCATCCCCCATGTCTAGAACCATGCCTGGAACGTGATAGGTGATCAGTCAATCAATCAATATGTGTCTAATGAATGAATGGCATTGAAGGTTCTTCCTTTCCTGTTGAAGAGGGAACAGTGTGTAAATGTGCAGCCCAGAGGCCAGGTTCAAGGAGGCCTGGTGTCCTGGAAGTGATTTGCTCTCCTCACCCAGCCACAGGGTTTGGGAGCTGCAGGGAGCTTTGGGATTTGGGTTTGGGGAGTGGGGTGTCTACAGGGATGAGGGGGTCTCAGAGTTGTAATGAACATGGTAAAACACTGTAAACTCCTGGTGAAGATATGATGTCTTAACGCTTTGACTGGACATTCACTCGACGGCGTTTGGAGGTTTTGGCGGTACCTTGTCGTTTATTCCCATTCTTAATTACTTTAAACCTAAGCATAAAGCAGCAACCCGAGATTGTCACCATCATCAGTCTTACAAGGCATTTCACCATGAAAATTACTTTCAAAATGACCCAGGGGGGGTTCTCTCTGGCCCTCCTGTTTCCTCTTGCAGAGACTGTAAATGTTTTGATAAAATCAGCTAGGCCATTTACAGTCACTCAGGTGCACCCTGAGAAGTTCCTTGTGAAGTCTCAGCATGGGCAGGGCTCTCAGGGCGGAGCTGGGAAAGACCATTTCGTTATCCCAAATTCAAAGGCAGCAATAGATAAAGGCAGCTAATAAACCTTTCTCTCTTTATAGCAGTTTGTTTCTGACCTCCAACTAGAGCAAACTGAAACTTTAAAGAAAAATTTCAGTTCAGTTTAATTCACTGCAAGTTTGCAATGATTGGATGGCTCAGTGTCTAGGCTCTTGTGATAATGCAAAGGTCTGACGGCCAAGGATGGACAATCTCTCCACACTGAGAATTCATCCTTTGGGTCCAATTTCTCTTCAAGAATGAGCTTACAGGACGTTCCTCTAAGGTAGTGAGATGTGCCCAGAAACACAGCAAGAAGAAAGCCAGTCTGTGCTGCAACAGGGGAAGCCACTCGCTCGCTACTTGGCCTCCGTGAAATTTCAGCCTTAGTTTTGCAGCCTGTCCAGATCCTCTGGGGAGGTCGCTGCCTCTGAGCCCAGGCGGCGGTGTGCTGGTACTGGCTTAACAGAGGGTGGAGCTGATTTGTAGCATTTGCCAATTAACATGATTTAAATTCTACCACCGTGGCTGGTTTCAAGCCATCAACGTGACATCAACCATCTCACAAAATTCCTGAAAATTTAAGTCCTCCCTTAAGCCAGTATAAGCTGGCTCTAGAGCCACTTCCAGGGCACTCTGTGTGGGTGCCAGGACTTGGACTCTCAAAGTACATGCCTGCCCAGGACAACTACCCCAGCTGTAATTCCAAAGGCCAGTTTCTCAAGGGCTGAACCTGCATCACAAATGTGAGGCTGAGGCGTGGTAGGTAGGCGGGCCTGAGGAGTCTCCAATATCAGGCTCCTTGACTAGGTCTCCCAGGGTGGGCTGGATCCCCCGAATCTGCAGAGACCCCTGCTGCCCGGAATGCACTGAGGGGGTCCACTCCCAGGTCTGGTGGAAAACCCCAGGCTGGCCTGCTTTGTGCCTGATCTTTAGCTCCATGTGCATCAGAATGGGCCTGTGGCAGGTGGCCTCATGGTGGTGGTGGGTATGAATAGCTGCAATTGTCCCTGTTGTCAAAAGGATGAGCAGGGAAGCAGGAATGGGACTAGAGGAGGGGGGTGGGGTGGGGCGCAGCCCTCTGTGAATAAGGCCTTTTCTATTGATTCCATACTTCTAAATAATGAGTTGCTTTTGCAGCCTCTGTTTGCCCAGCTATAGCTCTGACCTTCCTGGGGGCCGAGGGAGGGTGTCACCACCCCCCCCCACTTCAGGTGCCCTGCTTTTGTTTACCCATCACTGCTCTTGGAAGGAGGCCTGATTCGGAGCAGGCTGCTAGGTGTCTGCTGAAAGAAGAAAGAAAAGTGTGTGGTGCCACACTGCCTTTGACACTGTTGGTGAGGATCTGCTCCTACCTGAACTCAGTCTTCTCATCTGTAACATGGGGACCATAATGATTCCAGCCTCATAAGGCCACCTCCAGGACTGAGGGACCCATGCCCATGGCTGTCTCACGAAAGCACTCAATCGAAGGCACCCACGATTATTTTTCTGACGTTTGGCCAAGCCCCCAGCACAGACTAAACCTAAACTGTGTGACTAAGTGTGTGACCCTGGGCAAGCATCTTCTCTCTCCCTCTTTCCCTCCCTCCCCTCTCCCTCCGTGAAATTCAGGTAATCACACTGGGCCCTCCTTGCCTCCCAGGGATGGGAGGATTAATGAGATAATGTGAAGAGCCGGCTGCTCTGGGGAAGAAAGGTGTTCTGTACATGGAAGGTGTAATTATTATCCTGTAACTACATGAATGTTTATATTGTGCCTACCCCGGCAATTCCAAGGGGCTTTGACAAGCTGGAAACCAGTTTAAGGGTTGGGGACAACAGAAAGCTTTTCTCTGCTTCCGACTCCAAGCAGCCTGGAGCTCCGTGGGAGCGTGGGGAGCCAGAGACCCCTACAGCTTCATACCCAGGATCTTGGAAGCCCCCAGGATGGCTGCTCAGAGCATTCTGGTTGGAATGGAAGTCCAGGCACAAGCATAGCAATTCTGTGTCTGGCAAAGATTTTGGTGGAGGGTTTAGCAAATGATAGTCTTGTTCAAATTGTCCTACCCTGTCCCTGCAGTTTCAGCCTCCTGCTTCCCTCCAGCTGTCATCACCACCAATGCCATCTTCATCATTCCTGAGGAAGTCCCCAGTGGGCAGGGCCCTGTGCCGGCCTTGGCTGATTTAGAGTTTAGAATTGAAAACAGCCTCTCTTGGGCTCCTCCCCAGATTCTTCCCTCCAGAAATAGCATGCCGGGCTTGGGGGGCGGGGTAGAGGGGACTGGGCAAAGAAGTGCATGTGAGTTACCCCCTGGCACCTTTGTGGGGAAGGGAAGATTAGTGGTGAGAGAGAAAGAGGAAAAGGGGCGGGGAAAGGGGGCCGCAGAATGTTCTGCACCCGATCGGAAGTGAAGCTGGGGATTAGGAGTTGGTTCCTGGATTCATATGCTGGATCTGCCACTTGCCAACCTCTTGACCTTGGCAAAGTCAAGGTTACTTATCCTCTGGGTACCTCGGGGTTCTCATCTGCAAAGCTGGGGGATTCTGAAGCGTCGGCGTGATGATCCAATAAAATAGCGCCTATAAGGCACCAGGGTCTAGAAAGCAGTGAGCGTGCCAGACGTGTTAGTGATTAGTTAAAGCCGCCTGACAGTCCCCACTTCTGCGGCATTCCCCACCTTGGTCTGTAGTCATCCTCCTCCTCTGAGTGACTTCTTCCGTATTTAGCTTCCCTTCTCAGTGTTTCCCAGTCAGGGGACTTGGAGGCCAGTACAGGGCCATGGGGGGCCCTGCTCAGGAGTAAGCTCTCAGCATCCCACGGCCACCACTTCTTCCTTAACGGCCAGAGGAGCCTGTGGGGACTCTTCATTAGGGGAGGTGAGAACGCCCCTCTCCTGAAAAAGACCCTGAGCAAAGTGACTCATCAGTGGACAGTGGAATCCAGGCTCCCAAACCACGGTGATCGAGATGGTGATGAAGATGATTACCGCAATAGCAATAATTATATACAGCCTTTAATGTTCCAAACTGTTTTTACAGTTTCCTCATTTGTGAAAGGGTAGGGTTGGGTGAAATGAACTTTGAGGTCCCCCTTCTTTCTTCCAACTTTTCCATTCTGTGGTTCTATCTGGCAGCACACAAGAAAAGTTCTTAACCACTGACACAACGGACCGCTCTCCCTTCATCCCCTGTTCTCCTACTCCTCCCCCACGCCCCCACCCCAAGGCTGTAGACACCTGTGGATGGACATAGCTTCAGCACGAGCCTATGTAAAAGCGTGTGATCCTTGGGTGCCTGTTCTGAGGAATTTGACAGGGTAGGAAGGAAGAAATCACAAATTTGGGGTTATCGTGGAGCTGTGAGGGTGGGAGAGGGTGTGTGCATGAAGCACTTATTTAAAACACTCAGTGGGAAACTCTCAGGCCACTTAACAAGAACATTTGTATGCTGGGAAAATATGAGTCATCCAGCTTTCATGATTTGATGGAAACATACCCTCCAGACAAATGAAGTTTTTCCCCTATTGTTCGGTGTTCACCAAACAGCCTTCCGGCTCCACATTGGGAAAGAAGGGTTCTGATGTGTGTGGCTGGTGCGCCCTGCATCTGGGGTTAGCAACCTGGTGGGTTAAAGTTCCTCAGGAATCAATGACTTTTGGGTGATTAGACTATCATCATCATGGACACAAAGGTTGAGAAATGGGATCTTAACCTGGTGTGATGTCCTCACTATGGGGTGTAAGAAACTGGGGAAATGGCCTGACCTTCTTCGTCATGGGTAGCAGCCCTGTGTTCTCACGGCCAGTCCTGAATCTAGGTGACTCAGGCTGCACGGGTGGACAGCATCCTGGAGGCAGTGTCCAATGGGTCCAGAGAGACACCCGAGCCTGCAGGTACTGTTTTCACACTTGGTTGGGCTGGGCTACAGGGTTTATTATGAAAGGGAAGGGAGTGAGTGATGGCAGAGAAGGGTGGGGGAGTGGTGCAAAAAACCCTGGAAAGTGAGTCAAGCCAGGGATGTGACAGGCAGAATAATGACTGCCCAGTGATGTCTAGGTCCTAATTTCCAGAACCCAGGAATACGTGTTACATGGCAAAAGGAAAATTAAGGTTGCTAATCAGATCACTTCAAGAGAAAGAGATGATCCTGGATTATCTGAGAGCCATGTAATCACAAGGGTCCACGTAAATAAAAAAAGGAGGCAGGAGGGTCAGGTCAGAGTGACACAATGCGAGAAAGACTACCAGTCATTGCTGGCTTTGAGGATGAAGGAAGGGCTCGGGAACCCAGGAGTGTGGGCAGCTGGAAGAGTCCAGGGAATGGATCCTCCTTTGCAGCCTCCTGAAGGGAACGTAGTCCTGCACTCCCTTCAGTTTTAGGCCAGTGAGACTGGTGTCATCCTCTGACCTACAGAACAAGAAGATGATAAATTCGTGTTAGTGTTAGCCACTAAATGCCTGGTGATTTGTTGTAGTAGCAATAGGAAACTTATATAACAGGCCTGAGACAGAGTCTTAGGAGTAAAAGGAGAGAAAAGTCTTGAAATTATTGTCCATGTTGCTATGGACCCAAGGCGGGTTACAGTACTGGTTCTTAACCTGGAGAGGTTGGGTTAGATGTCACTGAGTTCCAGGACCTCGGGCCTGAAAGTGGTGGGGAGGGAGAGAGCCGGGGTGGCTGATAAGGCAGAAAAGGGGGCCATGTGGGCAGCTCTGAAGCCTGTTTGCCCACAGGGGCCCAGGGTAACTTCTCTCGTCTCTGTCCTTCCACAGGCCTCCCCAACGCCTGCAGCAGCCCTGCTGGCACCATCTTTCCTCCTCACAACATCTTTCTTGGACTTCACATGTTTGCTCTGCATCAAGCATTGTTTATCTCAGCACAGATACCCATCTACTGCTTGTTCCCAAGTGACCGTATGCATCTGTGGTCCTGTTGGCTAGAAGGAGACAGGAAGTCTTCTTCCATTGGGCAAGGCCAGGGGCTCGGAGGAGATTCCGGTTCTGAGCAGGGATGCGAAAAGGGAACAGTGAGCCCCAGGGACACTCGGGTGGAAAATGATTTAGGATAGTTGGAGTGGCTGAGGGTTAGGTGATGGTTTTGGCTTTCTTCTTCCATTCCTTCTGTCTTTCCCCAGATTTTTTCATTCTTACTCTGAGTGCTGGTCAGTCTGTGGGGCCAGCTGGAGCAGTGACCAGGGTTTGGGCCATTTTCAAAAGAAGGTAGGAGACATTTGTATTAGTTTGTTGGAGTCTCCATAACCCAATTCTACAGGCTGGGTGGTTTAAGCAACAGAAACTTATTTTCTGGCAGTTTTGGAGACTGGAAATCTAAGATCAAGGTGTCTGCAGGTTTGGTTTCTTCTGAGACCTCTCTCTATGACTTGCAGATGGCTGTCTTCTCCTGGTGTCCTCACATGGCCTTTTCTGTATGCATGCGTATCTCTGGTGTCCATCCCACTTCTTATAAAGACACCAATCAGAGTGAATTAGGGTCTATCTCAACAGTCCTTTCTTAACTTAATTAATTCTTTAAATTGCTCTCTCCAAATATAGTTATATTCTGATATCCTGGGTGTTAGGGTTTCAACATAAAGGTTTTGAGGAGACACAGTTCAACCCATAATGGCAGTATAACCTGGTGATTGAAAGAAGTCGTGCTAAAGTTAACTTTTGTTCCCCCATTCCCTACCTGTGTGATCTTGAGCAAGTGACCTAGCTTCCCTGGCCCTGTTGCCTCCTTGCTACAATG
The DNA here is from genome assembly GCA_004027735.1 of Carollia perspicillata. Classification (NCBI taxonomy): domain Eukaryota; kingdom Metazoa; phylum Chordata; class Mammalia; order Chiroptera; family Phyllostomidae; genus Carollia; species Carollia perspicillata. The sequence goes on from PVKM010028615.1 coordinate 14,282, forward strand.
GGATGAATAATACCTACCTCAAAGAATTTTTATGAGGGTTAAATGGGATGAGGATGTAACTTGGCGTGGTGCCGATGCTGGGCACATAGTGAGTGCCTGATGCCTGAGAACTTGACTACTATTCCTGAATAGTTAGGGAGTGTCCTTTTGGCCCAAACCCCCAAAGAAGGAGGAACTTGGACAAGGAGAAGCTCCCTGGACCCAGTATAGAAAAAAGCAGCAATTAAGATTGGCACAGATTCACCCTCACATGCACATCGACTCCTCACAGCCAGGGTTTTTTGAATCATTTACAACAAATACGTATTGCTTTGTAATGAGAGTAGGTGGAAGGGCATTGATAACCCCATTTTGCAGATGTAGCAACAGCGGCTCAGCCCTGGGACTGAGCCCAAGGTCACATGTGTTAAGCATCGGAGTCAAGACAAACTCTGGTTTTATAAATCCAAGTGCAGCGAGCACTCCACACTTTACCATTCTTGAGATCACACATGTGAGTCACCCACCAGCCCTACTCGTAAGTGAATGGAAAAGTTGAGCTCAAGGATAAAGCGCTGGCCTTATGGCAAGGTGTGTGTGTGTGGGGCATGCTGGGTAGTGAATCGAAGGAGAGAGGCGTGGAAGCAGGGCCTGGAACCAGACTCGGCGTGTGGCAGTGACAAGGGGGCTGGCCTGATAACTTGGTGTTTGCTGAAGGTTTGGTGGAGGGTGGCCATCCAGGACCCTTGGGTTTGGAGTGAAAAAGGAAAGGTAGAGAGGGTGGCCGTGGATGTTCTGTCATCTCCACAATCAACCCCTTTCACATTTTCTGGAGCTCCCTTCTGTTTTCATTAAGACCAGGCCACAGAGGGAGTGCCTTCTCCTTTCCAAAGTAGATGTGCCAGGCCACCTTGCAAAGGTCAGTTCTTTGATCTTCAGACCTTTAAGACACTGGGCATGGGTAAGTGAGGTCTTGGCGTTTGTCTTGGGAAACCAGAGGAGGAGTGGTTGGATATGCAGAGGCCACCTCAGGCAGTAAAGAAATTCTAAAAGTAGCCAGAGCTCCTGCAAAACAAGCAAGAAAGAGGATAATGCCACCGTGGGCTGTTTTAATTTCACTTTAGACTGGCCCTGGGATGTGGGAAAGGCCGGTGCTCTGTGTGGGTACTGCCAGGTTTTGTATCCACAGTCGCTTGCTGTGCTGCTCAAACAAATGATCGTGATTAGGAGGGAAAAGTGGAGAGGAGCTGGAGCGAGCTCCCACCCACCTCCCGCGGGAAGCAGGAGAGAAATGGAAACAGATGCTGGGGCTGGCACTCAGCATTCATGGGCAGACTGTTGTCATGCTCGACTGGTTTGGCCAGTCAGCCAGGGGGAAACAAATAAAATAAAAGGCCTGTTCTCATGCCGGCTTGTGGAGCAGCCTCTGGGGCTCTGGATCCCCCTTGGTCCTTGGGGAACCGACTTCTGGGGAGGGGGCCGACGGCCTAGGAGCAGTCAGCTGTTCCTGGGGGCTGGGAGGGAGAGGCTGACTGAAACTTTCCTTCCTGGCTCAGCGGGAGTGCCCAGGACAAATGGTCCGAGACAGCACTGCTGCCCCCGACCCTTCCCGAGGATTCTGAGGTCAGCCTTCTCGTTTCATTTCCTTTTCCCCATGCCTGGATTCTGGCCTGCATCCCCAGGCCGCCCAGCAGAGGCTCCAAACCCGCACAGCTCACTCATGCCAGAAGGGACTGAAATAGAGTAAGGATTTCTATACAACAGAATACAACTCAACGATGAAAAAGACCAAATCGCCCCTCCATTCGAGCACATGAGCCAGCGTCACAGGCAAAATATCGAGTGACACACACAAAAGAGCATGTATGGATTCCATTTATACGGGGCCTTTGAACAGGCAGAAGTACCTATGGTGACAGAAGTCAGAAGAGCAGTTACCTCTGGAGGCTGGTGTTACGTTGGAAGGGGCACGAGGGAGCCCCCTGCGCTACTGGCAACTGTAAAAAATCACTAAGCCGTCTACTTAAGATTTGTGCACTTTAATGTACACACTCTCCCTCAGTAAATAAAAGTAAGAAGCATAAAACAGGCCAGAGGCAAACAGCAGGGTAAGCACGGCCCTCGACCACCATCCTGAATCGCTTGTCCTGATGTGCCCTGGGCAATTACTCTTCTTGGCTTCAGGATGCATAAGGGTGTATTTCAGAGATTACATTTATTGGCAATCTGTTTAAATTTATTCTTCTTAACAGTTCTGACCTGCCAAGGCAGCACTCTGGAGAGTGTGCGGCTTCACACTCTTCAAAGAAAAGTCCTTTTGTACTGATGGATGTATGAGGTGGACCTACAGGAGTGAATCCAAGTGTGGAACACATGAGTCCTGTCTTCCCAATAACCACTCCCTTCTCAGCCTGGGCAGGACATTGTGGTGTAAGGAAAGGAGTCATGGGTAGCTCTTGTGAGCTGGGGAGTTGCAGTTACAAGAAGAAATACTTGTTGGAGGATGTTTGGGCATCCTCCAATACCGGATCCATTGATAATTCACAGATACTATCTCCTCATGCACCAAATTTTTCCTTTTGGAGCTGCTGAGCAGATGCAAGCCATACTGATCCATGGAGTTTACCTTGGCTTTCCCCAGCCTTTGGTGGGGCCAACAAGACTGAAACAGACCGGCAGCTATTGGAGTGGGCATGGTCAGAGAGAAGGTACCAGAGAGGCCCAAGTACACAATGATTCGCTCCTGGGCAGTTATTTCTCCAGAGTAACTGGGAGTCCCATGATTAGCAGGGAGAGGGTGAGCTCTGTCACTAGCTTCTGTTTCTCAATAATTGACCCTCCAAAGTTTGTGCCAGAGGTATTGAAAAGGCAGCTGAGTTTCAGGTAAGTCCCTGCCAACTGTTTCTGAGTTGGCTGATGCTATGGGGCAGAAGAAGAGTGTAACAACCTTTTCTTCAAAGCTAGAATCCAGTAATTCTGCCTCAGAATAGTGCTGACACACGGCCCGGATGCGATCAGACACATTTCTCCTATTTTCTGCTGCTCTTGGTGAAAGCTACTGGTGTTTGATGAGCGGAAACAAGCTGCCCTGCTGAGATTTCCTGCCAGTGCCAAGTGTTTCTGCCAAGAGTGCTGAGTCCCCACCATGTTGAAGAGGTACCTTTGTGCAGTCTCAGTGAGGCGGCCTCCCTACAGATCAGTGGGGCCAGAGGTATCCCCTGCCCGCCGCACAGACACCAGGACTGGAGCAGAGGGGATGTGTGCACACACATGTGCATGTACACACACACACGTTGTGAGCCCTAAGGCTAGTGTGAAAAGGGGAAGGTCTGATCCTTTCCTTGTAGCCCTAAAGTTCTGTTTGGAAATACTTTTCCTTCCCAGTAACACACTTCCCCTGAAAAACCCAGGCTTGGGAAAAGAATGATTCCCCTTTGAGCCATATCTTTTCTCTACTTGCTGGATTTATTTTATTCCTGAAGAAGAATCAACCCTTAAGACTCTTACGACCAGTTCTTTTGCAGCCTTTCTTTTGTCAATAATTCTGTGCAACTCTCTGTTGAAGATAAGAGATGCTATTAGCCCCCTTTACAGTTCCGTGGATAACTGAGAGTCATCCCACACTGCAGGGAAATGAGAACCTGAAGCGCAAGAACCCGTGGAAGGGCAAAATCTGCTAGTGAATTGACAAAATGCCACACAATTAGGGACTTTCAGGTTGGGTCTTTGACGAACCTCTTCTTGCCAGCCTCTGTCCTTCCCATATACAGACCTGCTTGAGTCCAAACTGCACTGAACTCCACTGAGTTTTTCATTTTTTCCTCTGATCCTCTTCTCTCGAACAGCCAGGAAGGGCTGTCTGCCTGCCGGGCAGTGGAAAGAAGACCCCATCCCCTTTGCCCTTCATTCTGTCAATGTAGTATAATGTT
>PVKM010028616.1:0-18179 GCA_004027735.1 Carollia perspicillata
ATCAAAAAAAAAAAAAAAGAAAGAAAATGAACAAATTGGCCACATACCAAATACACACAACTCAACCAAAACACAAACAAACCTTCAAAACCATGTTCAAAATAAAAGCATTTTCAATGCCAACATCTCCTTAGTATAATATCTCATAAATTATCTACAAAGAGCAGATACTAAGGAGGACCCTGTATAACTTCCAAGCCACTTAACATCCATGTACTGAAGCAAGGATGCACGAATGTATGCAGGAAAACCAAAGGACAGAATAAACAAAACCTGACCCACACATCCAAATGACCACACACACTCTACTACCGTGGGGCAGCTTAATTCCCAGTCTTTCTCAGAACCCAGGAGGGAACAAAAAGTGAGAGGCTGGCAGTGATGGGATGACAAATGGACCGTCTCACTGCATCACATGGCCTGGAAACTCAAGGTTGGGAAGATGGGATTCAAATTCCACGGTAACTACTGTTCCCAGCCCCCGATATGGAACGCCATTTATGATTTCCAACTACTTTCAATTTTGAGGGACAAATTTGAAGTATTTGCTTTGTTTGCTCTTACATTATGCAAACAGAAGAACTGTATGCAGCAACTACCATGGGAGAGTAACTAAAACAACTAACTGCTTGGCACTCATTTCTCGCTTCCCTCCCAACTTCATGAAATACTCTAATAAGTTCTCAAAAGTTCAGAGCAACAAAGGACTAAAGAAAACCCCAGTAAATGGAATCTCCAATCAATCAGTTGCAGAAATCATCTCAAAGCTCTATGATTCAACAATTATCACTGGGCTTATAATCTAAACCTTACTCCAAGAAATAAAATAAACCCCACCTCAAAAGCTTTCTTTCAGTTGTGCACTCCTTCCTTCTTGAAATGACTTACTCGCTTTGGTTCCCAAATACCATGTTCTCCTGATATTCCTCATAACTCACACCTCGCCAGCCATTCCTTCTAAGTCTCTCTTCCCAATTTCTCATCTCTTCAACCACTAAACACTGCAGGGACCCTAAACACAAGATCTTCTCCACTTTCACTCACACAACAGGTGATTTCATCTAGTCTCATGTCTTTAAATATCACTTCAATGTTACAAACTCCAATTAGACTTTACCCCCAAACCCTAGATTTGTATACTCAACTACCTACTTTATAGCTCCACATGAACGTTTAACAGCCATCTTAAATCTGTCCAAAAACAATTCCTAATTATCTCCACCTTAAAATAACTAATCTATTTTATTATATATAGTCATATATAACTACTGTACATAGTAAATATGTTGCATATAATCAATTCTAAATAATATAGATACATATATAGGGTGGGTAAAAGTAGGTTTACAGTTATAAATACACAAAAGTTTATTCTTATATTATTATTTATAATTATATTATTTTCCAAATGAAATGTAAACCTACTTTCACCTGCCCTGTATATATCATCCCAAAAAACCTTTAGTCCAAAAACCTCTATCCTTGACTCTTTTTTCTTTCCCCTTATATTCAGCTTTTTGCTTGAGTTACTATTGTGGGCTACTAACTGGTTTCCTTGCTTCCATGCTTGGCTCCCATATAATTTACTCTCCACACAGTGGCAAAAAAAGAGCCTCTGAGTAAATACCGGCAGCTCATATATCACTTCTCAGTTCAAAGTGCTACTAATGGCCCCACTCATTCATCAGAATATAAACTGAAACTCTTACAATGAGTACAAGGCCCTCTTCTACCAGAGTCCTTTGCTCACTCTACAGCTATACTGACCCCCTTGCTGTTTGAAAAACAAGCCAAATATGCACCTGCCTCAGGGCCTTTTACACTTGCTCTGTCAGCATCAAATACTCTTCCACTGGATAATTAATTCCCTGGCTTGCCCCTTCACCAATATCATCAGGTAAGAATTATCATATCCATTTTATAGATAGGAAAACAAGCTTAGAGAAGTTATTTACCCTTGGTCAAACAGCAAGAAAATGGCAGAGAGAAAATTAAGAGCATTATGCTAGGCTTGTGGGACTAAACAGGGCTGTTTTCTTCTTTTTGTTTGTATTTTGAATCTTCTCTTTTATTCTTAAAAAGTCAAAATATATACCAACTTCTTATCCTGAATCAACCATTATAAACTATTTTATCAATACACACAATCATACAACCACACAGTGATATTTATCAATAATATTTATTATGCATATACCTTTGCTAAGTTGATTGAAAGTCCAGGAATCTCTGCTAATTCTCCACCCATTATAGATTTCTGAGCTATAATAACTCCAAAGGTAGGCAAACAGGAGAAGTCAGGATTTCCCTCATAAAGAAATTTCAAATCCTTTGGTTCTTTGATCGATGCTCCCACTCCAAGAGCATACATAATAGCTTCCAGTTCCGTGTAAGCAGAAGAAAATGAAGAAAACTTATGGCCAATAGCTCCATCCTACGGGACAATTGGAGGAAATAATTTTTTACTCATCTTGGTCAAATCTTTAAATTTTTAACTTTTCAAAACTATTCATTGCATACATACCTAGTTTTGCTTTTGAAAAAATGTGACCAGAATATCATTGTAGTGAAAATATTAGAGTATTACAATTGTTTCATTATAGTTGTTTTTTAATAGAAATCAATTAGATTATATATGAAAAAAACTTCATTTACAGCTAAGTAATATTTTATTGCTGTTTCTTGCTAACAGATAGCATGTCTCATTTTAACTTTCCTGTCTCCTGATTCTGATGCTGGATTAACAACTACTAGCTACCAAAAATAAACAAATGAACAAATAAATAAACAAATTTGTTATAAATAGCAATAGTGAATTGTCTTATAATATCTATTATATAAAAATCTACTATAAACAGAGGAACAAAACACTGCTTAATGCTTATAAATTAGACTTCCTCATAATGGTTTTAGTTAAAATGAGATTTTATCTGAAGTTATTTCCCAGGACTGTCCTTTATCTAACTGGATATTGTATTTTTCTATTCAGTGATGATGTACCTAGCAATTTTGTGAAGCATACATTAAGTTATGAAAGAATGATGTCCAATTTACAATCACTTTCATTCTAAAGCAGGAGTTGCCAAACAATGGTTGAGAATTAAAAATGGTTTTCATATATTTAAAGAATAGTTAAAAAAAGAAAATCAAGAGTTTGTGACAGAAACAGTATGTGGTCTAGAAAGCCTAAAACAGTTATCAGCTGGCCTTTTAATGAAGAAGTTTGCTAACCTCAATTCTAAAGTAAAATCACAATTATAAACTGATCATATTCTCAGGGTTAAAACTGTATGGTTAATTATATCACTGTCTGTCCTGAGTCACAGAATACCAAAACTGAATGTATTAAAATAATTTACTTATTATTTATGCACTAAACCTTTTTTTAAGGATAAATAAAAAGGTGGCAAATTGGCAAACTTCCCATAAGCTATAACCACAATTCTGTTAGAATTTCTGACACAGTGGGAGGCTTTTTACTTGTAGCCATTATGAAATATTTCAAAAATACATTCTATCAATGCATTCCCTTAAAAAATGACTCAGAAGATGCTCTAAAATAAATTAGCCTTTTCTCAAAAGTTCGAAAAATGGTGACTAAAGTAGGATTATCTGTGATTCTCAAAAAAAAAAGACACTTGTCTAATTATACGGAAGGAGAGAAAGTAAAGGTACATTTAATATTTTAGTCTCGTGTTCATTCAAATTCTATAAATATTTGGTACATATATTATGAAAAGGTTTGGGGTCACTTATCTTTCCTATTTAACAACAGATGAATAGCTTGGAAAATAATTTTTTTGTATTAAAGAAAAGATCTTCAGAGAAGGCACAGCTTTATGTTCCCCCCCGACCCCACACTTACAAATCCTGTTGTGGCTGTTTTTGCTGCCACATGGCTGGTACGATTTGTTGAAACTCTTCCATCTGAAGCTATTTTACTTAGAACTTCAATTATACTGGAAGTTGATTCTAAAAAAACAACAATAACAACAATAATGTGACCAAGAAAATGTGCTAGATCAGAGATTTTCAACCTTTTTCATTTCATGGAACCATAAACTATTAAAATTCTGCAGCACACCAAAAAGTATATTTTTTGCCGATCAGATTAAAAAAATAGGTATAACTGCGAGTCATTCACACTGGATTGCTATTGTTGTGTTGGTTGTTGTCGTTTCTTTATTTGATAACCTAAGGGAAAAGAGGTCTGTGCCCCTGATAAATAGTCAGGCACAGCATGTTTTAAAAATTCTTGCAGTACACTGGTTGAAAATCACTGTGCTAGATAATTATTCCTGTAACATTCAGCAAGCCTAATGCAGACTCTTTACTGGCTGGCACTCATGAACTGAATGTATGATGTGAGGCTATTACAGGAAAAAACTGTGAAAGACTTTGAAATAGGCCACCGATAACTCGGTGTTTTTAATGGAAAACAAGGCACTGTCCAACATACTCTTCCCATCTTACAACTGTAAGCTTTGCAATGAGATTTGAGCAATTTTATAACTCTGTAAAGTGGGACCCTTATCCATACACATGCAATTTCTGTTTGGTGGAGGGGCAACTAATTACCCTTCTCTCCCCACAATCCTCCCTTCTCCAGGACGAAACAGAGCCTAGGTTACCCCCTAGATCTCTGTACAGGTAGTAGGTCTGAAGATAGTACTAAAAGTTTTTCCAGAGAAAACCATCCTTATGATCAGTGATTTCAGACAGGTTTTGGAAACTGTTCTGGGGTGATTCCAAAGGCTCTGGGACCTTTCTAACAACCTTAGAGGTATGAGTCTTCTTCTAAACTCGGAGAAAAACTACAACCAAACTACAGAATGTGAGATGACTGGGATATCTGCCACTCCTGGAGACACCAGTAGAGAGGCTTCTTCCCTCTAACCCTTCCCTTACCTCCCCATTCGGACTGCTGCCCCGGGGGCGGGAGGCAATGGCTGTGTAACTGAAAGTCACCTTGACACAGGCTGAAAGCACTGCACTCAGAGAAACAACCTGAGTTAACTCTTTGCTCAAATACTGAGAAAGCTTGGACAAGTTACTTAGTTTTTTCCAGGATTTAGTTCATCATCTATAAAATGAGAAGTGGAGTAAGTACCTGCTCTAGAAAGTCTCAAATGTATTAAAAAGCTGATATTTTTAACAGTACTTCAAATACTAGACATATCTTGTCATTTATAATTATACAATTCATTTAGTTACCTCCTTCTTTATATTAGTATAGTACTTTTAAGGCAATAAAGTGGAACTTTGACATCAGAAGAAAACCCTGAACATATTTCTTCCTTTCATTCACTTTCATTGATAGACAACTGATATTGATAGACTAAATTTACCTCAAATATCAAAATACAGAATACAGAAAATGCTACCATTAATGATAGAACAATTATGTTATAATTGTCTCATCTGACTGAGAAAAAGCTTAATAAAATTGTAGTGCATGTACCAGCAGGCAGTGAACTGTCATTAAGGGAAAAAAGTCATTTTTTGGATATATTCTTCTATCAAGGATTAAATATAACATTACTAAGAGGAAAAAACAAGTTTTCTTTTCATGATCTTTCCCAGAAAGGTCCTTTAAATTTTATATACTATGAGCATATGTGAATTATACTAGAAAAAATAATGTGACTTTTATTGGTTATTTACTCCTGTGGCATATCATAAATGCTTCAATATTTCAAGGTAACAAGCATTTACTAAAAACCCTTTCTAGTAGTTCTGCATTATGCTAGCACCAAATACAGAAGTAGTACATGCAAGATACAGTCTCTGATTCCAAAGGAACTTACTATGCAGTTAAGAAACCGCATAATTATGAAATGAAAGCAATTACGATTAGATACTCAAGTGGAAGAGTTCAGCGAAGAGAGAGACTGACGTAGCCCAGAATATGTAGGGAGGTTTTGCTGAACATCTGGGGCTTAAGTTTTTCTAAAGTACAATACTAATAAAAGGAAGAAGGGTCATTTTAGAAAGACAGAAACAGGAGCAAAATAAAGTGCTAAAACAGCAAAATCTATTCACTGACAGAAAGCTAAGCCTAAATAAAATAGACTTAAATAAACTTTTCAGGAAGTAAACGAAAAAATCAGGTCAGATAAGGAGCGTACAGTTAAATAATGGAAGACTCTGAAACCAGCCATCAGATGAGGAGTAGAGGCATTAAGCATAAATGGGTAAACTTACCTCATACCACCCGCAACCATATGTACACCAAAAATACAGGACGATAAAAAAACTGACAGTGGTTGTGACATACATATCTTAAACGTGAAGAGTTCTAATACATACTAGATCAGAAAATGTACTCTAGATGATTCAACAGTCTGAGCCACCACAGTGAAAATAGCAATTTCATAAGAGAAGAGATTGCCCCTGGTTCCCCAACCACGACTGGACTGAGTGGGACCCTTTACCTTCAGTACTTCGAGGCTTGCTGGCATTTTCGAAGCCACAAATCTTTGTCCAATTAGCCTTCACTGCCTCAGGAGTCATTGGCTGATTCCTCTGTCTTACGATCGCTCCAAGGCTCCGCTCCCAGCGTACTGGTTATAGAAACAAAACTAAGATACTAAGCACATAATTTCAGTGAAGACAGAAAGGAAAGCAAAATTCATAAGAGCCTCTTACATTTTTTTAACTCTTAAGAAAAAGGAAATTCAGAAAGAGATTCTAACTTCTAAAGAGTTTTGTTACATTTCTTAAAATGTATTTTTCCTAAAATAACACACCTATTAAGATAATGTATAGCTTTAAAAATATTTGAAACTGAAGGGACAAATTTCTCTGACTTTACCAGACACTACTAAAGCAGAATGAAATGCTGAATCAGAAGATAAATTATACTGTAAAAAAATGTAAAAAAACTGACTTTGTGACCAGAGATCACTTGGGGACTATACTTTAAGATAACAGAACAAAGCTTTGTTGGACAGCAAACTGAGGACTAGTGGTAAAGACAGATAAAAAATTCCAGATAACCAAATACTGTATCAAACAGTCCCAAACAATTCTCCCTTTTCCTCCCTTTGTTCTTCCTTCTTTTCCACCGGAAGTCAACTGGAATGGGCCTATTCACAAAAATCACTATTACCTCTGCCTAAGTTTTATGAGGAGAATTAACATTATTTCCTTTTTTAAAAGACTGAAGAATAAATAACCACTAGTAACCTATTTAAACATAATGGTCCCACTTTGATGATTATTCAAGTGAAGATTTATCTTGGGTATGACAAAAATGACGGCTTCTAGAGCTTCCTATGGATAAAGTCCCAGATGTAGCTTTTATTGTAACAATTGATCTTCCTTTCTTAAACTGATGTCACAAGACACTTAAAAATGCCTGAGCAATATAATTTACTTTAATAAGCGCAGAGAACAAATGAAAACACTGATAGTCTACAATACATTGTAACAACACCCTCGAGTAATGGGAAACTTTTAAATAATTCGATTAATTCTCATACCTCTAGCCAACTAAAAACATAAATTGGGACACTGGAATTTTCAATTTTTTGAAAACACCTTAAAGCAATTATCCAATTTGGAGGTCACAAGGTTTAAGGGCTGGGGTAAAAGAGAGCTGAAGACAAATGAATTTACTATTGGGCTGAAGGGGAATAATTTCCACAGATCAGATGCAATCTGTGTCCCACAGAATTGTCCATGTGATGCTTCACTGTCTCCTCCTGATGTCTCATGCTCCCAGAAAGAAAAGAACTAAATGAGAGAACTGAAGAACTTGCCTGCTGGGGCTCTTCCCCTCTTTTCAAACCAGCCCTCCCTCGAACTCACATCTCTGAGGACACAGTCGGAACAAGCAGGTTGAATGCCAGAGATGAGGGAAGACAAACATCACTACAGAGACTATGCTGTTGGAAGGAAGAGCCAGTTCTGAATAAGAAAGGTCAATTTCTCAATAAGAACTACCAACAGAAATAAAATAAAACAGATTCTCGAAAATGCCACAGGACTGTAGGACAACTTTTAGAATAGGTTTGAGTTACATCCAATAGTTAGGCATTTGACAAGGTCTTTATCCAGCTTTAATTAGATCTGCAGGTTTAAAGATATGGAAATAATGTAAGGAAAAAGAGACTTACACTTTCCAATCCATCCTGCTCCAACCTACCAAAAAAGAGGAGAAAGAAGTTATACCATCTAGTACGACATCATTAACGAATTTTTTAAAATTAAAAATACAGGCAGCTATCTTACTAAGAAAATTAGGATACTATATAACAACAGAAAAAATAATACAGTTTTACAAAAATCCACTGGCCCTCATGCCTGTACTGTTCATGTTGTTAGAATAGAAATACAAAGCAGCACAATGTAGTAAAAAGCATGACTCTGATGTCAAAAGTCAAGGTTTGGTACCACTTATTCCACTGACTAGCTGCTGTGACCTTGGTCAAATTATCTGATTTCCCTTAATCCAAGCTTCTGCTTAGGTGAAATAAGGATACTAGTACACTCTTCATGAGGTAACCATGAAGGCTAAACAGTATAAATAGTAAAATTGCCTAGCACATCACAACCTTGAAATTCATGTCCCTCTAGAAAGACTTAAGTGAATAACAAAATTTAAAGCAAAGAAAAATAAAACCAGGATCTGACTTAATAAACTATAGTCATTTTAATGAAACATCTTTATATATAAAAAGTAAAGCAAATGAACAAATATATTAACTGACACACAGAAAGATAAAAATTTTTTCTAAAAGCCATTCAAAGATACTGTCAGAAGAAAATGTTTGATGTAAAGAAAAATGTTGTATCTTCAAATACCACAACTACAATGTGCCAGAATTCATCACAAGAATTCCACATACATATGGCAGAAGAAAATTTATCAACAGACAGCACATATCTTAGTGGCCACGGTATGGGTCAAGGGTATGATTTTGTAATCACCCTTTAGAGGTCTTTCTATTAATATGCCCACACTTTTTATAATAGACCAATCAGCCTCGATGCTGTCAGAATAGATAAATCAGCAGTGGTTTTGGTAACAGTCATCTTTTACCATATTTTGAGAGTGAAGCAACAAACTACAACCTCCTTTTGTGTGCTAGACACAATGGCTTCAGCTGAGCCAAAGAATCTGTATCTGCCATTCTAGTCATCTGTTAGGGCCTTTCAAATTAAGTGGTAATTTACTTTCGAGGTTTAAGTCAGGATATTACACATACATATCTTACTATATTTTATCAACCACGCATGGCAAATGTTCCTCACTAAAAATGTTCACAATATAGTAAAACAACCTACAAAACTTCATCTATGCATGATCCTAACTATACAGTTTGAGTGTGTGTGTGTGTGTAAAATGCCCTTCTGAAATAGACTATTAGCATAAAATGCACATCTAATACAAGACCAGGAGCGAATACCTAAGAATATTAATAGTAATTATCTCTAAGTAGTAGTGATGGGGGTTATTTGGTAATTTTTTCTTCTATATACTTTCCTGGATATTGGAAGTTTACTACAAAAAGCATATATTATTTTTGTTCAGAGAATAATAAATTATAAAAAATAAAAAGATTTTTAAAAGAAATTTTCCCAATAAGACTTTTTAAAAACAGACCAAATTTTGCACTTGACATTATTAAATTCATTTGTCTGTAAATTTAGAGTTGTAAAGTTCTTTCCACCTCTAATTTTACACAATTCATATTCAGTGGTTGTGATTAAGAAAGCTGAGGCACAAATCTTTGCTTAAGTACATATAAAGAGTTTTTATTTACCTATCAGCTTTTTATTTAAATGAATCAGGGTAAAATAGTATTCACTTCAAATTGAGTCAGGTTACTTTGCTACCAAGAAATATTTTTGGATATCATAGTATTTCTCATACAATGGGTTCATTATTATCACAGAGAATCAAATAAAGGGGTAGGAGGAGGCATAAAATATAACAGTTCATCCTAGGAAGGAAAAAAAGAGATCAAACTCAAATGAGAAATCAAAAGTGTATAAAGTGGCACAAAGAGATCTATGTAAAAGAATGCTGACTATGGGTATCATGGACGATGGTAGTATACGTGGCTTTTATTTTCACAACAAACAAAAGCTTTGCAACAAGGAAAAAGAGTTTATTTTTAAAGTTAAGATAAATAGTAAGTTGTGTTCACTGATCTATCACACCCAGATTAAATTCCTGCTATACTGATATAAAATTTACAATTAAGGGATCGAGCCCTAACTGGTGTGTGGCTCAGTGGGCTAGGCATCATCCCGCAAACCAAAAGGTTGCAGTTTTGAATCCTGATTAGGGCAGAAGCCTGGGTTGTGAGCCAGGTCCCCAGCTGGGGGTCTGTGAAAGACAACCAGTCAATGTTTCTTTCATACATTGATGTCTTTCCCTTTCTTCCTCCCTGCCTTCCCCTCCAACAATAAATAAATAAAATATTTTAAAAAATAAAATTACAGAATCTAGGAAAAAGGACTCATGGACATGGACAACAGTATGGTACTTGCAGGGGACGAGGATAAGAGGGATAAATGGTAATGGAAAAAATACAATAAAATTAAGGAGTGACTGCTATGTAATATGCACTAGGTCCTATGCTAAGAGTTTAAAAGTATAATTTCTAGTTGCCACAACAAACCCCCCCAAAACCCTAAAGCTCAGGGAGGTTAATTTGGACAAAATTCCAGCAAGCTAGCGAGTGCCAGAACAAGAATTCAAAACCTGGCCTGGTTGACTCTAATCCCTAAATCCGTCCACTTTACTACTGAGCTTCTCAAACCAAATGAGATTTTCTATATTTGAATAAACACACCAAGCCAGCCACATTCTCATTTGGTGACAATACCAAAAATAAAGAACTAAGTAAACAGAGAATTTATGAAGTTGCAGTTACTTTCTCAAAAACAACCTTAGTCAACACTTATTCCTTAATTATAACATACCATATTTAAAAAATCAACTGATGCAGATTTTTACAAATGTGAGCAACTGAAAAATACCAATTTTTAATATTCAATTACACAAAAAATACTTTCCAGAAGGGTAAGGATACCTCAAACAAGCTTCCATTTTCCTCACAACTCTCATGGCAAAGCCAAAGGACAAGAGGTGCCACATAATCTGGCTTCAGAGCTTCCACAATATCTGGAATAAATAACACCCCCCCAAAGTTTATGAATGGGAATATACACATATTTAAGCAATTGTTTTACCGTCTGAAAATTTCTTACCTATAAAATGATAGGCAATTCAGAGACATTTTAAATAAAATGAACAAAATTGGATGTACATATAATTAGTCTAAAATTCAAGGCTTTTTAAATAACTTTTTTCATCATACAGCTCTTTCCAGCTTCTAATATTAAATATATCAGACACATACCTTCCCAAGGTGGGTAACATACTATGCAGAAGAAGACAAATTAGACCTGCTTAGGCAAAGACTAGAGAGCAAAGCTGTACTTGTGTATAACGTAAGGAATTTAGGTGCCATTCATTCCTAGAACTATTTTACACTTCTAGCTATTTAACCAGAAGCTAGAAAACTAAAATTAAAAAATAAAATAATTGACAATTGTAATACCAGTAAAATAATTATGTGAAATGAACCTTGCAACCATTACTGATCAGTAAAAAAGTGTAAGAAACATTTTCCCATTGAATCCTTTCTGTGAGCAACTTAATGAAGCAGAAAGGTGCTACACAAGGAGTATGAAGGCGTGGATCTTAATGCTGGCCTTGCTATGCAGGCAATTTAGGATGGTGAGCATATCACTCAACGCCCCGGACATCTGTCTTCTCGGTAAGACAGATGGAAAGTAAAATGTCTTCCCCGCCTATACCAAAAGTTGTTTCAAGGCTCAAATGGGATGTAATTTGTTACTAAACTTGATAATCTTTAAAGAATCAAACAACTGCAAACTTTAATTGTTAAATGACAAAATATAATTTTATATTATATTTACATTTACAGTCCCTGTAAATTAAAGAGCAGCTCGAAAAACTTTTTACTTTATAGCCTCTAAACTCTCAAATATGAAAAAAACCTAATGGTACAATGTTCTCAACTCTATTATAAGCATGAGGAGAAAACCAAAGAGACACTCCAACCATCTCAAATTTCATGATGAAACAAATTCAGAAATGCTTATTTACCATATTTTGCTGTATATAATGCACACCACGTTTTTGGCCCAAACTTTCAGGAAAAAACATCTTTCATTTTAATTTTTATTTCAATTATTTATTTATTTATTTATTTATTTATATTTAGAGACAAAACAGATTACCATATTCTGGGGTATTATTTTGCATATGGATATTGTTATTGCTTTTTGGAGTTATATTTTTAACACATAAGCATAAATAAAAAATTAAAAACATTTATATAGATATGGAATTACTACCATCCACATATAATGCACATCCCCTCAAAAATCTGGGCAAAAAAGTGTGTATTATACATGGCAAAATATAGTACCTTAGGTAAGAAAAAATTAGAGAGGTTAAGAATAATATGGGAAATGGAGAAGCCAAAGAACTTATATGTATGACCCATGGACATGAACTAAGGTTGAGGAACGATGGTGGGAGGGAGGTTACAAGGCAGAGGCGAATAAAGGGGAGAAAATATGGAACTCTAATAGCATAATCAATAAAATATATTTTAAAAAATTAGTGAACTGCAGCTATACACCATATAAATTAATCTTAGAATCATAACATTGTGTGAAAAAAAGAGTAACTCCTCAAAAATGCAGTATGTTCTGACTTTATTAATATCAAAATAAGCAAGCCCAACAATAAAGAGTTTTAGCCATGTCTTTATTATTTTTAAAATACTTTACTTAATATTTAATATTTTTAAAGGAAAAAGCAGTAAGGAAATGAAAACCAATCATTTTCCTTAAGTGATTACATCTTGGGCAAGCAAAGAGGTTGTGATAAAGGATGAAAAAGATACATGCAAGTTATTGGTAACGCCCCAATTTTAGGGTTGCATGACAGCTTGTCTTCAAGATGGCCCCAATGATCCCCATCTTCTCTCATTTGTCCCTTTTCACAGTCCCCTCCCACAACATACCAGGATTGCTGTGACCAATATAATAGGATAGAATTGATAGTATATCACTTATGAAATTAAAAGACACAGCAACTTATATCTTGATTGCTGTTTCTCTCTTTCAAATTATTAGCTCTTGGGAAGGGAGCTGCCACATATATCAAGAGTAGTCCTATGGAGAAACCCATGTAATGAGAAACTAACATCTCAAGGAAGGAATGGAGGCCTCCTGGTAACTGTCATGTGAGTGTGAGCCTGGAAGTGGACCCTCTGACCCAGACAAGATTTCAAATGACTGGAGTCCCGGCACACATTTTCGTTAAGACCTCATTAGACACTCAGGACCAAAAATTGCCAGCTATGCCACTGATGACTCCTGATCCTCCCAAAACTGTGTGAGATAATGTTTGTTTTAATTGATTGACACGAGAGAGACAGAGAGAGAGAAACAAATGATTTGCTGTTCCACTTATTACCTATGAAGATTACTGGGTAATAATACTCAAAAAAAATCTAAGCTACTTACCTTCGGGCAAGACGGTCTGGGTCAGCCGTGATCCAGCAATAGGGGCAATAGTGTTACAGTGAATGTTGTATTTCTTGCCTTCAATTGCAAGACTATTTGAAAGGCCCAGAAGACCCAGCTTTGCAGCACTATAATTTGCCTGGCCAAAGTTGCCATATATTCCTGCAGCTGATGAAGTCATGATGATCCTAAAAGGAAAATCAGTCCCCTAATATCATCTTTTCTGATCTGATAATGTTGCAACTCTATGTTTTTATTTTCTTTTCAGTACTATTACACCTATCAAAAACAACTTGGTATACTGTCATTAGGTTCTTAGAGTCATGATTCATAGATCTAAAATAATATTAATAATAAAAGTAATCTCTCAAACTTCAAATACAAGATTTAACTGTCTTAAAAGAAGCCCTGGTCAGAACCAAATAAAATTAAGTGTAAGAATGTAAATTTGTTATCTATTGAAAACAACAACAATATTTAAAACAACATATTTAAAACAACAATTATTTAAAACAAAATAAACTTGCAATATATACTTAAAATTTTAGTAATAAATATTACATAAAGCAATTCTAATTCTTTAGTCCTCACCACTGTGATCCTCTCTCTTTCTAGATAACACTATAGGTCTCATATTTAAACAATGTCAACTCATATTCTCACCTAATCTTTCTCACTCTCTAGCTCTACCATGCTCTGAGTCACTCGCACAGACACAACCATAAGAGTCCTACAGTTTCCTAAACAGTTTTTAAAGATTGAGTCATGTCTCCCAAGTACCAACTAGCAGGAAATAGCCATTCATCTCTCTCTAGTTGGTCACTGTATACACAAAATATTTTGGTTAAAGAATAAAGTACAGGTAAATCCTCAATGCTTGTACTACTAAAATATCAGAACAGCAGAAAAAGCTTGAACAGACCAATAACAGCTGATGAAACTGAAGCAGTAATCAAAACACTCCTGGCACACAAAGCCCTGGACCGGACAGTTTCACAGCAGAATTTCACAAAAGAGTTAAGGAAGAGCTAACCCCTATACTTCACAGACTATTCCAAAAAATCCAAGATGAGGGAAGACTCCAACATTCTTTTAATGAAGCCAGATAAAGACACGACAAAGAAAACTTCAGGCCAGTATCACTGATGAATATAGATGCTAAAATCCTCAACAAAATATTGACAAACCACATCCAGCAATACATTAAAAAGATCATATACCACATGATCAAGTGGGATTCATCCCAGTGATGCAAGGATGGTATATATTCACAAATCAATAAACATAATACATCATATAAACAAAAGGAAAGATAAAAATCACAAGATTATATGAATAGATGCAGAAAAAGCATTTGATAAGGTACAGCACCTATTTAAGATAAGAACACTCAGCAAAGTGGGAATAGAGGGAGCATCCCTCCACATAATAAAGGCCATATACAAGACACCAACAGCCAACATCATACTCAATGGGCAAAAACTAAAAGCTTTCCCACTATCATCAGCAACAAGACAAGGATGTCTGCTTTCACCACTTGTATTCAACAAAGTACTGGCAGTCCTAGCCACAGCAATCAGACAAGAAAATAAATAAAAAGCATCCAAATTGGAAAGGAGGAAGCAAAACTGTCATTGTTGGCAGATGACATAATAGTGTACATAGAAAATCCTATAGACTCCACTAAAAAACTACTCAACCTAATATGTGAATGTGGCAAAATAGCGGGATATCAGGTCAATATTCAGAAATCAAAGGCATTTTTTTACACCAACAATGAAATATCAGAAACAGAAATCAGGAAAAAAAATCCCATTTAACATAGCAACAAGAAAAATAAACTACCTAGTAATACACCTAACAAAAGAGGTAAAAGACCTGTACTCAGAAAACTACACAACACAGAAGAAAGAAATTAAGGAAGATGCAAACAAATGGAAACATGTACTGTATTCATTCACTGGAAGAGTTAGCATCATCAAAATAACCATACTACCCAAAGCAATTTATAGATTTAACAATATTTGTTCTATATACAACCATAAGCCACCCCAAATAACCGAAGCAATTTTGAGAAAGAAGAACAAAGTAGGAGAGATCACAATACCTGATATCAAACTGTATTACAAGGCCACTGTAATCAAAACAGCCTGGTACTGGCATAAGAACAGACACATAGATCAGCAGAACAGAATAGAGAGCCCAGAAATAAACCCAAGTCTCTATGGTCAATTAATATTTGACAAACGGGACAAAAGCATAAAATGGAGTAAAAATAGCCTCTTCAACAAATGGTGTTGGGGGATCTGGATAGCTACATGCAAAAAAATAAAACTCGACCACCAACTTATATCATATACAAAAATAAACTCAAGATGGATAAAAGACTTAAATATAAGTCATGACACCATAAAAGTCCTAGAGGAGAACATAGGCAGGAAAATCTCAGATATTCCATACAGCAATATTTTCACTAATATATCCCCTAGGGCAAGTGACTAAAGGAAAGAATAAACAAATGGGCCTTCATCAAAATAAAAACCTTCCACGTGGCTAAAGAAAACATCAGCAAAATGAAAAAGGAACCAACAACACGGGAAAATATATTTGCAAATGATAACTCGGACAAGGGTTTGATTTCCAAAATATATAAAGAACACACACGACTCCACTCCAGAACCACAAATAATCCAATTACAAAATGGGCAAAGGACCTGAACAGACATTTCTCCAAGAAGGACACACAGATGCCCCACAGATATATGAAAGGATGCTCAGCATCACTAGCCATCAGAGAGATGCCAATTAAAACCACAATGAGATACCACTTCACGTGGGTCAGAATAGTCATCATAAATAAATCAACAAACAACAAGTGCTGGCGAGATGTAGAAAAAAGGGAACCCTAGTACACTGATGGTGGGAATGCAGACTGGTGCACCCACTGTGAAAACAATATGGAGTCTCCTCAGAAAACTAGAAATGGAACTGTCTTTTGACCCAGCAATTCCACTGCTGGAACTATACCCTAAGAACCCTGAAACACCAATTCAAAAGAACCTGTGCACCCCAATGAACCTGTGCAGTACAATTTATAATAGCCAAATGCTGGAAACAACCTAGGTGCCCATCAGTAAATGAATGGATCAAAAAACTATGGTGCATTTACACAATGGAATTCTATGCAGCAGAAAGAAAGGAGTTCCTACCCTTCACAGCAGCATAGATGGACCTGGGCAGCATTATGCTAAATGAGATAAGCCAGGCAGTGAAAGACAAATACCATATGGTCTCACCTATAAGTGAGATCTAATCAACAAAACAAGCAAGCAAAATATAACCAGAAACACTGAAATTAAGAACAAACTGACAGTAACCAGAGAGGAGGTGGCCGGGTGGTGGAGGGGAGGATGGAGACAAAAGGGGGGAGGGTTGTCAGAAACATGTATAAAGGACACATGGACAAAGCCAAAGTGGGGGGTAGGATCGAGGGTGGGAGGTGGATGGCTGGGGTGGAGAGGAGTAGTGGCAGGGGTTGGTGAATAGAGACAACTGCACTTGAACAACAATTTAAAAAGTGTGAAGGAAAAAAAATAATGAAAAGTGGAGGTAAAAAACTCAAAGCTGTCCAGCTCAGCTAATCTGTAACTAAATGGCCAATTAAATGAGCATGTATGTGCTGAAGCTACATTTAAAAAGCCTACACATATCTGAAGATATTTTCCTCAATGTCAAAGCAATAATCATTCCCTATACACAACAACGCATACAGACTTCTGGCCAAGATAGAGGCATAGGTGGAAACACTGTGCCTCCTTGCACAACCAAGATTAAGGACAACAAAGATTTACAAACAATAACACAACCAGAACACAGAAAGTTGAACTACAGAAGTCCAACAACCATTCAACCAGACCAGCAGCATCACAACCCAGAGACTACGTTGCCCCGCCCTTGTGAACACCTAAGGTTCCGCCACTCATACATAACAGGTGTCACCTGACCAAACATGACTCAAACAGAAGTAAAGCTCAGAGCCCCAGAGCCAATACTTTTAAGTGACCAAGAGATAGCCAACCTATCAGATGCACAGTTCAAAACACTGGTGATCAGGATGCTCACAGAACTGGTTGATTTTGGTCACAAATTGGATGAAAAAATGAAGGCGATGCTAAGTGAAATGAAGGAAAATGCACAGGGAACCAATAGTGATGGGAAGAAAACTGGGACTCAAATCAATGGAGTGGACCAGAAGAAAGAAACAAACACCAAACAGAAAAGAATGAAGAAACAAGAATTCAGAAAAATGAGGAGAGGCTTAGGAACCTCCAGGACATCTTTAAACGTTCCAACATCCGAATTATAGGAGTATCAGAAGGGGAAGAGGAAGAGCAAAAAGTGGAAAACTTATTTGAACAAATAGTAAAGGAGAACTTCCCCATTCTGGCAAAGGAAATAGACTTCCAGGAAGTCCAGGAAGCTCAGAGAGTCCCAAAGAAGTTGGACCCAAGGAGGAACACACCAAGGCACATCATAATTACATTAGCCAAGATTAAAATGAAGGAGAGAATTCTAGAAGCAGCAGGAGAAAAGGG
>PVKM010028617.1:0-18183 GCA_004027735.1 Carollia perspicillata
ATCTTGGAGAAGGGAGTCAGCATCCCAACCCGACTGCCCCTTCTGGGAACTGCAGCCCAACGCGCGACGTGCGCTCCCGCACTGGAGGGACGGCTGAAAGGGAGGGTGGTCCGGGAAACCGGCCCGGGGGGAAAGGCGCGGTGGAAGTGAGTACCGCTCCCCTTCAGCGGTCCCAGACGTACAAAGCGCGGGTCACAGCGCCCCTCCTGCGTCTTCCGGCCCCAGATTGACGCGCGCAGGGCAGGGAGCTAGCACGGAGGTCGCCCCCTCCCCCGCCCGGGGCGCGCAGCGCGCTGCGCGGTCGAGCACAGACTTCAGGGCGTGTCTTCTGGCTGGAAAGGCGGCCAAGAGGGAGGAGAGAGGTGGGGGGAGGGGATGTAGCCTCATTCGCAAGCTATAAAAGAGCAGTCCCGAGTGCCCGGTTCTTGCACTCGCTGGAAAGCCGCTCCGAGCCAGGGGCCGTCTCAAAGCCAGGTCGTGCAGTAGGGCCGAAAATACAGAGCCCTGCGCAGAGCGAGCAGCACCCTGGTCAAGGCGGAGGTCGAAGAGGAGATCCAGGCAGTGATCTTCGCGTGGTCCGGTGTCCCCGCCCTGGGGGGCGTCCCACGGTGCTCCTCGTCCCCGCAGCAGCCACCCCGCCAGCGCCTGCTGCGCGGTGCCTCCAACTCCACGCTTCGAAGAAAAACTACCCCTTTGCGGGCAGAACTGTAGCGCCTCCGCCCAAGTGACTCCGGGAGCCCCGTCTGCGGTCGGCTCTGGGAGAACTTTCAAAGAATAATACTAACTGTTAACTTTAAGCATCCAGAGCGAGACCGGGGCGGTTCTTCACTCCCAACCCCAACAATAGCCTCCTCGCTCGGTGCGTTTCGGCGCGCGGTGCCAACCCGGACTCGGGTGCAGCTAGCGGTCCCCGCGGGGTTCCGAAGGCGTACCGCAGGCAGCAACATGGGGAAGGCGGAGCTGGCACGGCGGTTTCGCGGCTCGCAGCCTGCGTCCGTGCTGCTGTTCGTGGCCGCAGGGCTGCTGGTCCTCCCGGGCGTGCGCGGGCGACTCGCGGAGGAGGACGAGGAGCTGGTGCTGCCAGTAGTGGAGCACGACCCGGGACACCGGAACGTGCGCCTCCGCCTGGACGCCTTCAGCCAGCAACTGAGCCTGCAGCTGCAGCGGGACCGCGACTTCCTGGCGCCCGGCTTCACGTTCCAGACCGTAGGACGCAGACTGGGACCCGACGCTCCGAGTCCCGACCCCGATAGCGACCTGGCGCACTGCTTCTATTCCGGCACCGTAAACGGCGATCCCAGCTCGGCCGCGGCACTCAGTCTCTGCGAGGGTGTACGGGGCGCCTTCTATCTGCAGGGCGAGGAGTACTTCATCCAGCCCGCGCCCGCCGCCTCCGTGCGCCTCACCCCCGCCGCCGCCGGGAAGGAGTCGCCGACGCGGCCCCAGTTCCATCTCCTGCGGCGGAGGCGGCGAGGCGACGGCGGCGCCAAGTGCGGGGTTATGGACGACGAAACTCAGCTCGCGAGGGGCACTGGGCCGAAGGGAGAGGATGCCGGGGCGGAGCGGCGGCCGAAGGACCCTGCTCCCGAGCGCGCGGGGCAGCCGACAGGTATCTGTCCCAGAAGAATTCCTCTCGTTTGTCTCTCTCCATTCATCCCTCCTCTCCCCACCTTTCTCTGTGCAGCGAAGTTTAAAATTAGACTCCTGCTTGCAAGCAGGACCAGGTTTGAGGTCCCGCTGGAACACTTAACTACGTTTCCCTGAATGATGAATGATCCAGACAGAACACACAAATCAATGATTTTCTGCTGACTAAGGCCCAGCGTGTAGACCAGGAAGGGAGGGCTGGTGATCCAACTCGTCCCACCTTAGTCGAGTGAGAGCGTGTGCAACTTCTTCCCGTCCTGCTAACCGGTTTTCGATGGTGTATGCGTGTTCTTTGGTCGACCTGCACCTTTGCACTACTTTGTAACCGCTGCCCGTGCCCGTGCCCGTACCCCGCGTGCAGCGGAGGGTGGGGATGGAGGGCGGAAGAGCTGCGGTGACCTCGGACTGTGCAGCCTGCCAGATTGCAGGGCTGTCTGTACTCCGAGCTCTGTTCCGCGGGCCTCTCTCCCCTTCCCCATTTAAGAAGCTGACTCTGACCGACGGGAGGCGGCGGGGCCTTTTTTGCAGAACCTGCTTGGGAGGTCTTTGCTCAGCTTGCCCCGCCTCTCCGCACCTCCCACCCGGCCTCCCAGCTGGCGCTCCCTCTCGCGGCCACAGATCTGCTCTCGAGCCCTGTTGAATGTTAGTCACCATAGATCCTGCTAGGCTTCCCCTGACTCTCTCCGTTGTGTGCTCATGATCTCACTTTGTGCCCTCATTCTTCTATAACTTGCTCGCCTGCCTTGTTTTAGAATTCTCCACTTTCTCCTGTGCATCTGCTCCTTGAAACAGTTATGTGGATGTGGTTACAGCCTGGTAGTCCCTGGGGTCCGAGTCTCAGGAGTCAAGGGCTCCTTTCTAAACAATCGCCCTGGCCCAAGGCAGGAACTTATTTCCCTGGGGCAGCGGGAGTGGGGCGATCGGATGCGGGGCAGAGTGGGTGGTCTTTGTGCCTGGATTTGGCAGGAGCACTGCACCCCAGGGACCCCTGGAATGAGGTTGCAGAGCAGTGCAGGCTGAGATTCCTTGAGGCCAGGCCCCTTGGCAGACGCCCCAGTCCTGCCCTGGGCTTTCCACGTGGAGCCGGATGATCTCATTCAGGATCTGAGTCCTGGCCTGTGAAAGAGTGACTCAGGGCCTCTGCCTGCTGCCCCTGCTCCAAGTTTTTGCTACAGTGGGACAGGATGAGGTGCTTGCTGCCTTGTTCTGATGGCAGGGTTTCAAAGAAGACAAAAGACATCCTGCTCACCAAAAAAAAAAAAAAATTAATAAATACTAAAAAAAAAAAAGCCTGACCCCTTAGAGGACCAAATGGCCTTTTTTCAAAGTAAAGGAGGAACCTTTAAAAATAGCATTTTCAGTGAAAGGAAATACAAATATTTTTGTTATTGTTGTCCTGGGTGTATTTTTGTTTTATTTGCTTTGACTGGTTCGGCTTTCCTTATATACCCCGTGACAGCAGCTGTTCTTGGCCAGTTACCTTCTGAGAAAACTGTGTTTCTTGTTTCTTTACAGGAAGGGGAAGCATAAGAAAGAAGCGATTCGTGTCCAGCCCCCGTTATGTGGAAACCATGCTCGTGGCCGACCAGTCGATGGCCGAGTTCCACGGCAGCGGCCTGAAGAACTACCTCCTCACCTTGTTTTCGGTGGCAGCCAGGCTGTACAAACACCCCAGCATTCGGAATTCGGTTAGCCTGGTGGTAGTGAAGGTGCTGGTCATCCACGAGGAACAGAAGGGGCCGGAAGTGACTTCCAACGCCGCCCTAACTCTGCGCAACTTCTGCAACTGGCAGAAGCAGCACAACCCGCCCAGTGACCGGGATGCCGAGCACTACGACACGGCCATTCTTTTCACCAGACAGGTGAGCGCAAGGCAGCACCAACTTAGGGAGCGGCCTCCTGGGAGCCTGCTTTGTAACAAGGGTCCGGGCGACACTTCCTCATCTCCTGGCATTTGCATTTCTTCTTTGGCTAGCATAGCCAATCTCCTTATTTCTTCCCTCATGTTAATATCTCCAGTTTCACAGTCCTTTTTGAATAGCAGTGGGGAAAATCTCGTGCCAAGTCGCCCAGCGTACTCTTCTTCGAAGGACAGCTCGACACATGTGTGATGATGCAGCCCCCAAAGATCCCCAGCTTCCTGCAACGTCCCCCCTAATGAGTATCCATCTCCCTCGGCTTCTCCTAGGACCTGTGTGGCACCCAGACGTGCGATACCCTCGGTATGGCTGATGTGGGAACCATCTGCGACCCCAGCAGAAGCTGCTCCGTCATAGAAGACGACGGCTTGCAGGCAGCCTTCACCACAGCCCACGAGTTAGGTCAGTCTGTTGCAGAGTGAGAGTTGAGCCCGACCTGTGCATTCAAGGTGGCGAACGATACATTAATTAGAAAGAGACAGCGGGCCAGTTATATTGTTATTTCAGATGCCAGGGCTCCTTCGAAACTATAGAAAATGTTTTTCCACTATTCCTAAACATGGTCATCTTCATTAGAATCCAAAATAAGATAGTTGGAGGTCTGGGTACCTGGACAGCGTATGCGTTTGCTTAAACTCTGTGAAAAGTAGACATTGTCTCCAAAATTAGATGGTCTCCAAAGCGCACTTTTTTTTTCTCTGTAGAAATACCACTTTGAGACACATCCTTGTTAGGGATACAATGCTGCAAAGCGACCTGCATGTTAACCTGGGTTTCGGATTGTTTCTCAGGCCACGTGTTTAACATGCCGCACGATGACGCCAAGCAGTGCGCCAGCCTCAACAGCGCCAGCCGGGACTCCCACATGATGGCGTCCATGCTTTCCAACCTGGACCACAGCCAGCCCTGGTCTCCCTGCAGCGCCTACACCATCACCTCGTTCCTGGATAACGGTCACGGTGAGGCCCTCCAGCTCCTCCCTCGGCTGCCGCCAGCCTTCTGTCCGTGGCGTTCCAATTCAACCAGCTCAGCCTGCTGTTTTGCTCTTCATGGTTTCCCTCCTCCACAGTTACTTTCACTGCCAAGAATACACACTTTTAGGTCTTAATTCCAGTAAAAGATAGTGCTTCGGGCCAAGTGGCTCCCGACGTCCATTCATTTGAATTTCTAGCAGAACAATCATTTCCTGTCATTGTTAATGCAGAAATACCCCACTGAGGATAATATCTTAATGTCGATCTCTCTGGCACCTTCCCCCAGAGTCTGGCAGCTTTCAAGTCCCTTTGCTATAAATTATCCCCGATGATAAATATTTTCCCCTGCATGCTTTCATCCACTGTATTGACTCATAGTGGCTGGCGTTTTTCTTTCAGGGGAATGTTTGATGGACAAGCCCCAGGCCCCCATACAGCTCCCCTCGGACCTCCCCGGGACCTTGTACGATGCCAACCGGCAGTGCCAGTTCACATTTGGGGAGGAGTCCAAACACTGTGCGGACGCAGCGAGCACGTGCTCGACACTCTGGTGCACCGGCACCTCTGGCGGGCTGCCTGTGTGCCAAACCAAACACTTCCCTTGGGCGGACGGCACCAGCTGCGGAGAAGGGAAGTGGTGTGTCAACGGCAAGTGTGTGAACAAGACCGACAAGAAGCACTTTGATGTGAGTTTTCTGCTCATGCACACACTCGTTTAAAATTTGGAATCGAACACAGGGACGCCCAAACATCTGATAACTCCTGAAATACCCATCCCTGTTCTCAGGTGGCACACAGAATAGATTATTTTCATAACCGATTCCTTGTTTTCATAGTTCCTCTTTTATTCCCTAAGGAGGTTTCTGTAGAGAATTCTAACACTGATGACTTGTGTCTCCATGTAGACTCCTGTTCATGGAAGCTGGGGGCCGTGGAGAGCCTGGGGAGAGTGTTCTAGAACCTGTGGTGGGGGCGTTCAGTATACCATGCGGGAATGTGACCACCCAGTCCCGAAGAATGGAGGGAAGTACTGCGAAGGCAAGCGTGTGCGATACAGATCGTGTAACATCGAGGACTGTCCGGACAGTACTGGTGAGTAGAAGTGGGTGGACAAGACGTGTCCACGAAGAGGTAGTCCAGGGGTAGAAGCCAATGACGTCATCATGTCATTCTCTTTCCAGGAAAAACCTTTAGAGAGGAGCAGTGCGAGGCTCACAACGAGTTCTCCAAAGCTTCCTTCGGGAGCGGGCCCGCGGTGGAGTGGACACCCAAGTATGCCGGAGTCTCCCCCAAGGACAGGTGCAAGCTCATCTGTCAGGCCAAGGGCATTGGCTACTTCTTCGTGCTGCAGCCCAAGGTACTAACTTTTTGGCTAAGACCAAAGGCTGTAGCTTGCTACCTTTTCATGCAACCTATGAGGCACTTTCTTTAATTTGTGTATTCACACGTTCAGGTTCGAATTAGAATTCATTTTCTTCTGGATACCTCAGCAACTGCCCGATTTAAGTTTGGCAATGATTTCAGTTATGAATGAAGCTATGAATGAAGTTATGAATGAAGTTATGGTTCTTGCAGCTGCTTATTATTACTCTTGAGAATAAGAGCCCTTTACTACTGGTTATGTAAATTATGTATTAACATGGCAACCAACCGGTGGTTTGGAAAGATGATAGCCTAGGTATGGTCCAAAGCACTTGCTACGGGCGACTAGCACTAGCGTGTACAAACAGGCTTTTTAAAGTGGAAGTCTAAGTATCGATGTGTTTAAGGACCTGTGTTGAACTGGAAGAAGCACCGTTGTGTTGTTTCGCTGAGGGGTTAAGCCTTGTTAAGATCGACAGCGGCATGGAATTTGGTTGAGGCCGCCATGTGTCATTATCACTGGAGCCTATAAAAGTATTCCCCAGTTGCCCATTCAATATTTAGCAAGCGATTTGTTCAGCACTCACTATTGCCAGATATTATTCTGGGCACTGAGGATACAGCAGTAAAAAAACAAATTTAAAAAATGACCAAAAGTTCTGCTTTCTTGACCTTAGCTAGCAGTGAGACAGGTCAATGAGCAAATAATGAGAGATTTTGTCAAGCTTTTCCGATGTCTACGTGTACTGTGAGAAGAGAAGACAGAGCAGGGTAGTGTGCGACACGTGTGGAGTATTGTTTGATTACGATGATCGGGAAGTCAGAGATGTGACGTGAGCAAGGGAAATCTTTAGTGACAGCTTCGAGGCTTCCCTTGTTAATGTGTGACATCAGCAAGTGACACCAGGTCCGCCTTCTTCCTCTCGCAGGTGGTAGATGGGACTCCGTGCAGCCCAGATTCCACGTCTGTCTGCGTGCAAGGACAGTGTGTAAAAGCTGGCTGTGATCGCATCATAGACTCCAAAAAGAAATTTGATAAATGTGGCATTTGTGGAGGAAATGGATCCACATGCAAGAAGGTCTCAGGATCAGTTACTAGCTCAAAGTAAGTTTTAAAATGCCATACTCCCAAACGTTATATCATTTAGATGTAGCTTTTCTTTAAAGATTCTATTTATGTATTTTTACAGAGAGGGGAAGGGAGGGAGAAAAAGAGGGAGAGGAGCGTCAATGTGTGGTTGCCTCTTAGGCACCTCCAATTGGGACCCTGGCCTGCAACCCAGGCATGTGCCCCAACTGGGAATTGAACAGACGACCTTTTGGTTCTCAGGCCAGCGCTCAATCCACTGAGCCACACCAGCCAGGAAGGGCACACATGTGACTTTTTACAGATCTGGTGAAAGCCATGCTCTCAATGGCTCAATGGCCGTGTAATAATTAGCCAGTGAACGAGCAATCTTGTTTCTCTTGCCTGCAGACCTGGGTATCATGATATCGTCACCATTCCAACTGGAGCCACCAACATTGAGGTGAAACAACGGAATCAGAGAGGATCCAGGAATACTGGAAGCTTCCTTGCTATCAAAGCTGCCGATGGCACATACATCCTGAATGGTGACTTCACTCTGTCCACTTTGGAGCAAGACATTACGTACAAAGGCAGTGCCCTGAGATACAGCGGCTCCTCCGCCTCCCTGGAAAGAATCCGCAGCTTCAGCCCTCTCACCGAGCCCTTAACCATCCAGGTCCTGACCGTGGGCCACGCCCTGCGGCCCAAAATTAAATACACCTATTTCGTGAAGAAGAAGAAGGAGCCTTTCAATGCCATCCCCACGTTCTCAGAATGGGTCATTGAAGAGTGGGGCGAGTGTTCCAAGTCCTGTGGACTGGGCTGGCAGAGAAGACTGGTGGAGTGCCGAGACCTCGACGGGCAGCCTGCTTCCGAGTGTGCCAAGGAGGTGAAGCCAGCCAGCACCCGGCCTTGCGCGGACCTGCCCTGCCCCCACTGGCAGCTGGGGGGTTGGTCACCCTGTTCCAAGACTTGCGGGAAGGGTTACAAAAAGAGAACCTTGCAGTGTCTGTCTCACGATGGGGGAGTGTTGGCTCACGAGAGCTGCGACCCTTTAAAGAAGCCTAAACATTACATAGACTTTTGCACCGTGGCAGAATGCAGTTAAGCAGGGCGGGCGTTGAAGGAAAGATGAGGAGAGGAAGGGCTGAGGCACTGAAATCAAGAAGGCTGGAGGGATTCAGTGTACCTTGCTGGTGATGTGACAATCCCTGTTCCCTGGTACCGATTCAATACTGTGTACCCCGGGGGTTGGGAGATGCAACGCAGAAAACAGGTGAGACTCTTAATGTAAGGTGTGGCTTACTTTACCTCACTAACAATGGAGGGAGAAGGGAGTACAAAGAGGAGCTTTGACCAGCACTGCTTACGGTTGCAATGATTCCGAGAAGGTGTATGTTATGTCTTCTACCGAGAGCTAGGAATTCAGGAATGTCCACCCTGGAGAAAAATGTGTAGCAATGTCAAATGGCTGCGTCGTGACCTTTTGGTACCATTCTCGCATCTTCGTGAATTGGTTTTGACAAAGAAACGCGCATCCCGTGCGTTCGTGTGCTTCAAGTCTCCAAGGGGAAAAAAGCAGCGACGTATCAGGTGCTGGTGAAAACCAGAGGAGGCACCCGGAGCGTGGTGCCTCCGACCTTTCTTTCCTCCTTGTGTAAGCCTACGTTAGGAATGTGGGTGTGAAAAAAACAGTTTGTGTCTCGAGAAAGTCAGCAAGATCACACGAAAAGGCTGGAGTGCCAGAACAAGAATGGGGTGAGCGAAACCGGGTCCCCAGTGTTTGGGGACAGTGAGATCATTTGTCTCGTGGTGGGGAGGCTACTGAGGGGTAGCAGGTCCACCCCCAGCAGCTGGTCCAACAGTCATATCCTGGTGAATGTCTGTCCAGCTCTTCTACTATGAAAGAGAATGACTTTTGCCATATGTATATAGTAAAACATGTTACTATAAATTCTACGTACTTTATAAGTATGGGTTTGTGAGTTCCTTCTAAGAAGGACTATAGTATGTAATAAATGCCTATTATAACATATTTATTTTTATACATTTCTTTTTAATGCTAAAACTCTTAAGTTATATCGTGATTGTAAAAAGGCATATAAAAATATATTATTTATACAATATATGTTACTAGAAATAATAAAATAACACTTTTCAACTATGCGTGTATATTTTTTTAAGTGGGAATTTATTTCTAGGGAGGAAATCTGAGACACAAAGACTGAATCTGAAGAATGAGCATTTTCTTAGATTCTTTAGAAAAAAGGTTTCATTCTAATCTAATGAAATGTATTTTCTGTATCTTGGATCATGTGATTGTTTCAAAGAAAGAAAGCTATGACATCTTTGGTGATAGATAGGCTTGTTATTAATGTGTAATATACGCACATGATTGGCAGACTTCTCTGTAAAGAGCCAGATACCAAGTGTTTTTAGCTTTGTGGCCCCTACCAGCTCTGTCCCGACGACTCAGAGGTGCTGTTTTAGCATGAAGACAGCCACAGGCAACACATTAACGAATGGGCGTGGCAGTGTTCTAATAAAACTTTATTTACAAAAACAGGCAGTGGGCCAAATTTGTTCTTTTGGTGCAGTTTGCTGACCTCTGATGAATACCATAAATTAGATGGGAAAAGGTGGGATTCTGGAAGTACCTGGAACTTGTACGTCTTCCTCAACGTTATCGCATAACTAAAATGCTATAGAAGTATTTACGCTACTGAATAGAAAACACTGCCTTAAATTACATTTTGAATGGACACCCGTGGTGTGTCGGGGACTGGAACACCAGCACCAGTCTGAGCCGCCTTTTGTGAACCGCTGTATTTTAAATACCAAGTGGTCCATCGGAGGTTTTCAAAGTACAGATGCTTCCGAAGTACCTGCCTTTCAGGGAATGGGTGATTTACTAGAAGTCCTGGATTATGTGGTAAACCACAGACATTTCCGACTTCATACTTCCATCCTCTCCTTCACCTTCCTTGAAATAGCTTCCTCCGATAGTTTTATATCACACACTCATTGCGGATTCCAATGATGATTATTTACCCTTCCCACTGATTCACCATGTTCTTTTCCCCAAAAAAGAATATAAGATTCTCAGGAGCCACCTAGGTAGGTCGAAGAAAGGGGCAGGGGAGTCTCAGTCTCTCGTCAAGTTATGTTACTACTTACTGGGCTACTGGACTGAGAAGGTCAAGTCTTTTCACACTGGGAACTAGTTTGAAAGCCCAGAGAGCTCAGTTTAGCACTGGATTTGGCCGTGTAATTCGGTGGCCTAACGTGCCTCTGCACCAATAATCTCTGCCACAATTACTTGTTAGTATACATTACTATCAGTGACGTGAACGATGATGCCCTCACCCTCAATGACTATACGAGCTGTTTGAAGAAATGAGGTAAATGTACCTAAAAGGATAACCCATAATCTAAAGAAGTCATGTTCAGATCTTGCCTGATTCATTGATGAGTTTGTTTCTTTTAAAAGGCTTCCATTGATTTGACATAGTAAGCAAGGAGACTGAAAATCAGAACACAGATAAAAACAGTCAAAAGATTTTCACCGTTCTCTGTCATCTCAATGCCAAACAACTTTCTAACATGCTACATTACTTTTTCACCCCTCTGCTGATGATATTTTCATTTTCCCAATAAACGGAGCAATTTAACACGCTCACTTTTGACAGCAAAGAGATTTAAAACATTCCAGTTCTGTGAGCTTGATCAGGCAGCTGCTTAAAAGAAGGAAAACTTTTGTGCTCACTCATGGTATGTGTATAAATGATGAGTCAGCGTGATAATTGAGTTTTAATTAAGACACTTAATTTGCAAAACACTCCATAGACACTTACTCTAGCATTTCAATCACCACCACCACGTAAGCACGATTTTTGATTTTGAGTTTCCACACAAAAATTGACGAAAATTCTTCATGATGTCTGTTCCTTGTTTAATCTATCTTTTAGAAGTGGGTACCAGAGGTCATATGTGACTTAGGAATAACAACAATGGCCACCACTTGCGAATCTCCTTGATCCCCCAAATGAAAGAAACACAACAACTATTCACATAAAGTTTGGGGCTGCTAGATCTATCGAGAAGACCGACCAAAGGTACCGGGATAAAGTGCAGTGTGTCCTGCTGTACAGAGACTTCTGTGACATGAAGGAGCTCCTGTGACATTGGCAGAAAAGGAAACAGTACAACATGGAAGACGCTCTGGTTATCCACAAGTTTCCCGGCCCGTAGGTGTTTCGTGCCTTTGTCTCACGGCAGAGGGACACAAACTCTACTAGCCCATGCACATGGCAGCGGCCGAGGACACGGCGACTCCGAGTGCCCGCTCGCCCCCTTGTCTCTGGTTGGTCTCAGACATGGAAGTTCCTAAAAGAGCCTTTGTCCAAGTTTCTTTTGTCTTTGTAACTCAAAAGCCTGAACTTTTTTTTTACAAATTTCTTCTATTAATCACACTGCCTTTATTTAAAGGTAAATTTCTGTAATGATTACACAATTATTTATTTAGCATTTTTGTTAACTAGGATGGATTCTTTTTCTTTAGGATTGCTATTGTTTCATGTTCTCCTGCTTTTAAGAGAAGGTACAAAGCATTTATTTACTTGTGGGAAAGAGGTGGGGTGGAATTTTATATGGAAGGATCAGAAGGCTTCCTCAGTGAGGAGGTTTTGGGGGGGGAATGAGAGGGATGCAAGGAGACAGCCTGCTGAGGGACAGGATTGTGACAGAAAGGTGGCCAGCACAGGTGCGTGGGAGGAACTCGGGGTGTTGGAAGGGACAGCAAGAGGCCAGTGTGCCTGAGGCTGTGAGGAGAGGTGGGCACTGGAAGGCAGGGTGCTTGTTCCACAAGAGGAGGATGTGTGTTCGTGTTTTCCCCTGAATGTGATGAAGAGCCAAGGAGGACGCGGAACAGAGGAGAGACATTTTTGGACCTGAGCAATCTCACCTGGACCGGGGCCAGACCGGGGACTGTGGCGATTGCTGCAATGCATGAGACTGATGGGCTAAACTAGGGTGAGGGCCACGGAAGTCATCAAAAGAGGTCGAACTCTTCAGGCCGATGCTCTGAGAGTGGCAGATGAACATTCTAGTTAAACACCAACACAAGTTAGAAACACACATTTTTTACTAAGCATTGAAACCGGTCAAACCTATAGCTACCATAATTTTATGGTGCATTTAACATAAGTAATTGCCCAAAATATGGTATCAAAAATAACGTGAAATATAAAAATAGTAGTTCAAAGAGAATAAATTTGGAAATATTTTAATAATAATAATTCAAGTCTAAAACCATATATCATATTGACAAAATCATAATAGCAAGATAACCATTTCTTATGTGTAAAGTTATCAAAGGATATCATTTTATTCTTGAATTTAGTAATTAGGTAATATAGATGAATGACAGGTCTTAAAAACAAATATCCGAAAGTGTTTCTTTATTTGAAGAATAGAGAGAGAATATATGTAATACACAACCCATAGAGAAAATGACAGAAAGCAAAAAGTTGGTGACAGAATCACAATCACATCATCGAACAATACATTGCTTAGACTTCCCTACTAAGAGACAAATATCTTCAAGATGTGTTTAAAAATAAAATCCAAAACATGATAAGTGAAAAGAAACTATCTAAATCAAAATGATCTTTCTTCAAAGAAGTTCAAAGATTTATCAAACAGTAGAAATAAGGAGGAATAAAATATCAGCCAAAATATATGAGCATGGAAAAGCACTACAAAACATAAAGAATAACATTTCTTATGAATTAAAGGTATAATCTATAATGAAACATTTCCAAGATAATAGAATGTCTGTGTATCAGCTTCAAATTGTTAAAGATGCAAAGGACAGTTAATAGGTATTTGTCTTTGAAAACTCTAGGAAAAGCAAACTAAATGTGTAGGGAAAAAAGGCAGAACTGTACAAAGACAAAAGATGACTTGACTAAAGCAAGACAAATATATATTTTTAGTCTAAGACATAAACCTTTTTATTGTCTCCTAAAATAATGAGTAGATACAATGAAATTCCAATCATTAGCCATTCCTAATTTTCGAAATTTGATAGCATGCTTCTAAAGTTCATCTGAGGAAACCAATTTGGTGAAGATAAGGAAAGAGAAACACAAAGTGTAATGTAAGATATTTGTTTCATCTAATTTGAAAATGCACCATAAAACTACAATTAGGAAGAAAGTGGCAACTGCAGAAACATGGACAAGCATATCTATGGGGGAGACATGCGGCTCAGAAATAAATGTTAATAACCACAACCACAAAACCTTAGTATATGATGACGTTAGCAACATAAATCTGCGAGCTAAAAAAGATCACTCCAAACACAGCCTTAAATTTAAAATAAAGATAGAAATGTGTTTGAAAAAAAAATAGAGCCTTTCTCAGACCATTCAACTGAAATTCCAGGTATATAAAAAGTTAAAACATTTAAATAGACACCATAAGAAATATTAGCAAATGTGGAGAAATACTTGTCTTGTCGCTGCATGAGGAAGGAGATCTGAACATAAAAACAATGAACTATTACACAGCAAGAAAACACCCCAAAATGGACTGATTGGCTAAAACCTTTAATCTTCTGTGTTTCAGAAGAATCCTTTAAAAAATATTTAAATTTTTTTTCAATAAACACAAAAGCCAGCCCGATGTGTCTCTATTTGGCTATTTCTTTCACCCCAGGATCCCACATGGCCACCCAATTAGCCACTAGTCACCCTTAAGATTTCATGCCACATGTCACTTTTCCAAGGAAACCCTTCTTGAACACTCAGCTACATTACACTCTCAAAACAGTCAGCACTCTCTCTCCTTGTCCCTTTTCACAGAAATTATCCCTCTACCTCTGGGTCTGTTTTGTTCACTATTATTTCTCCAGGTCCTGGAACTGTGCTCGTGAGATATTATTTTTATTTCATAAAGAACCCTCAAAAATAGTCACACTGTTGGATCTAGATATTCTGCTCCTAAGAATCTATGCTTCATAAGTCATCAGCTAAGTTCACAAGGATTTATATACAAATGTCATATAAATCTGAATGCAGCCATCAGAGGAGTATCCTGAAGACTATTGACGGTATGAAACTTGAATCTCAAACACAATAGTGGTGGCTAACTTCATTTAAGGCCACAATCTGTATTGCATAAACGAATTCAGTTAATACTACAAAGAATTATGACATAGATTGATCAGTATTCCTGTCTAATAGACACAGAAACAGGCAGAGAGACAGTGAACTGCTCGGTGAGGAAGGATAGCCAGCTAGAGGTGGGGCGAGGGCTCCGGCTCCAACCCCAGCCTCTGAGCCCCTGCCCCTCCCCGCTCTCGAGCACTGAGCTGCCGTAATGTGCTGCCCACTCTTACACACACACACACGCTCACTCACATGCAATACACACAGACACAATTATCTAACGGGCAATTCTTATTTTCTTCGTTATACTTGTGTGCCTTTTCCAAATTTTCTAATTAAAAACTCAGCTATATTATTTTTCTAGACAGGGAAAAGCTATTTTAAAGGCTAAGAAAACCCTACTTAGAATAGTTTTCGCTGTATGAATACTTCATAAGTAGTAATTTACAGACACTGAAAACATTTTCTGTTCATTGTTTAGTTTGATCCCTGTAAGAAGTCTTCAAAAATCTGAAGCATTTTGGCAGTACCATGTCATTTTTTAAAAAGTCAGTTTTGTTGGTATTTGGATGGCGATGGCCATTCTAAGAGTGGGTGTAGGAGCCAGCATGGGTAAATTGGTCAGTTTATAACTAATTGACTTCATACTATAACATGACTGTGAAAGATATTTTCCAAAGAAATGTGTATCATATATAACTAAAAGTACAAAAAATAACATTTCGAATTTGAATCTGTTTGGGTTTTTCAACATTTTTATACTTTTCCATTTTTTTGTCCCTATGCATCTGTGAAGAGGAAGAATGAAGAGTAAATTCCTAAGAATTTAGAGTAACTGACATTTTTAATTTTAGCCACCAGCGGAGAGCCAGGCAAATCAATCTCATGGGTCCTATCAGGCACGAAGTCCACATAGGTGGTGCTGCTACGCATGAGAGTTTCATTGTGTTAATTGCATCCTACAGTTCCCGGCTCTCTAGGGCAAAAGTAGCCAAATGTCAGCTTTGAGGAAACAACTCCACACCAATATTCCCAGTTATCCGAGATTATCTCGGATTCACTGAAAGCCAAGAGCAAGGGAGTAAATCACAATTTTCCTTGTAGACACGTGTGTAAAGAATAAAGTCAAGATGTGACAACGATACTCTTCTTTATTACAGTTGTTTTGGGAAAATAACCAAAAACTTCTTAAATTGTTTTTCTTTCAGTTGTTCTCATTTTCCTTGAGGAGCAGAGAAATGTCTTCCTTTAGCTGTAGGAGAAAAGATGATCAAATAAGTAGTCCCGTAATAACAAGTTAAAAAAGGAATAACAGTTGACTAACATAGTGGTGCCGATCGACTACAAACATGTCAGCGGAAAGGTATCACCGGATCAGTGCATCAACCAGGATAGAGACTTCTAAGTCGTCTCACGTCCAGAACTGAAGCTGGGTCCTGGAGTGAAATGATAAATCTAAAATTTTCCTTAAAATTGTCCATCGAAAATAGAAAAGGTGGGACAGATGAAACGAGACCAGCAAAGTGCTGATAATTGTTAAGGCCGAGTGACAGAGGCTTAGACTTTGTGCTCCCCTCGTGTGTAACCATCTTTCTATAATAAAAGAGCAAAGAAGATAAACTAAAAAGAATAAAGAGAAGTTATGTATGTTTGTCCACTTTACAAATCAACGCCAGCATTTGACGTCACTTAATATATGACATGTATCTGTGCCCTGTTCTACTCTTCTACTCATTTTTTGAGAATAAATGTGTGTAAAAGACACGGCATAGACACATTCTCTAAAACATCTTGGTGCAGAGTGCAACAGGAAATCACGTGATAACTGAGAGAAAGAGAGAGAGAGAGATAGAAGGGGACGAGAAAGGCAGGAAAACATGGGTTTTATTCGTAGCACTAAACTCTGAAGCCATTGAGTAAGTTCTCTGTTGTAATATGCTGTGCATACGTCATTTCTCCTACAGAAGTCTTATTTGAACGTTACCCTAAGCTGTTAAAAATTCATCGTTTCATATCACAGGCTTCTAGAACTTTCATTGTGCACCAAGAAGAAAAAA
Source organism: Carollia perspicillata (assembly GCA_004027735.1). Taxonomy (NCBI): domain Eukaryota; kingdom Metazoa; phylum Chordata; class Mammalia; order Chiroptera; family Phyllostomidae; genus Carollia; species Carollia perspicillata. Next base: position 16,201 of record PVKM010028617.1, read on the forward strand.
ATTAACCAGAGAGAATGAAAAGGGGAAGGAACTTCATGTTTTGCTTGCCTGTATTCAGAATTCAATTTTAAGGATAAAAAAGAAAGACCCCCCTTATGGTTACATAAAGTCTATCCCGACAGTAGATAGAGAGTAGATAGACAGCTAGATATATACTTCATATACATGAAAGAAAGTGTGAGTGAAGGTTAAGAGACAGGAATTCACACCAACACGCTGGAGGGATTCTCATTCCCCAAAGCGGAGGAAGGTGGGCCGACCCAGTGCGGAGAGGCCAGGCCGGAGAAGCCCGAGCACAGAGGAAGGCCAGGATAACGCAGCGTTTGAAAACCTTGCAGCTGAAGATGAGGGAGCCCAGCTGAGAAATGAGATACATGGGCCAGGATCAAAGATCTCTAATTTCTCGCTGAAGCTCTTCACCAGGTGGATTAGATGAGATGTGTGTAGCTTTTCTCCCCTTTTCCTTCTTGAAAGCGGGCTGAGAGTTTACCAGGTGTCCGAAGGCAGCACGTTCCGTAAAAGCAGGGAAGTGCACCAAGGAAAGCCCGCGGCAGCACAGGCCCTGCCTGCAGTGAGGCACACTAGAATATTGTTCTGGCTTTCCACTTGCTTCAAGTGGGTTTCCTCAGTTCCGAATGTTCCAGAACCTTTCACCTTCAAAATGCTCACCCAGGTCGTTAAGGAGAGCAAGAAGCGTCAGGCTTGGCTTTCATCTCCACGCGTCTCAGAGCAAGCCAGAGGCTGAGCAGGACCCAGTCCAAAGGACACTCGAAGGGAGAGGGGAGAAGAGCGAGGGCATTCGACATCTGTCATCTTGAAAAACAAACGTTGAGGAAATGGAAGCTGGCCGGAGGCCTTTGTTTCAAACAAGCAAGACACACAGTCTCAAATGCTCCATCTCCAGTTCTTCTGGAGGACCCTCCGCTCTCAGAGGTCCACAGAGATGGCGTCTAGTTATCAAAGTATAGGATATTCTGGGATGTTCTCATAATGCTAAGACAATTTCTTTTAGAAGCAAGATATTAGTTAAACCCTGTATTTTTCTAATTAACACACTCTCGCACTCAGACCCATACTCTAATACACTGCATTGTTAGCATCCTATATGTAGGCAGTAGTGACGATAGAATTTCCTTGAATGGGGCGTCAGTATGGCTTTTAGTTCCAACCCCGAATTTGACACAACTACACAAGATTGCTAAAGAAATCACATGATGTCCTGTTTACCTTTGGCCTAGGCTCTCCATTCTCCTTTCTTAAAACAATGGCCCTCGGTTTTTCTACCAAAAGCCATGAGATCATTGCACTTTTTTCTTTAAGAATCATGTGCATGCGAAACATTGCATGTAAAAGATTAGAATGTAAACAAAGCTGAACACCTAGAAAAGCTTTTGATCCCGTACAGTCATAAACATGTCTAAAAATATTACTTCAGATTACACAAAATCACAGGCACAGTTGAAACACCCTAATATTCAATTCTCAGCATGACTGGGAGAAGGCAAAAGGTCCAATTTCAAAAAAAGAATTTAAAAAGCATGATGAACAGTCCAGAATTAGAGAATTATATATTTTTCTGAGAGATTTTGCCATACACCAATTGTGGGACTTTGGTGGGGAAATACCATACCATTAATTCTTTCTAACATATCTGGCTTAAATGATCAATAATCACAAAAAAGATACAATTGAAAATGTGAAGTTTTGTTAATTACAGAGCATCAATGACAATGAAGGGTTTTGTCTTTAGATTACACTTTATTTATATTCAGAACCCAAAAGACAGAGGAAGCTAATACAGTTGAAACAAATGCTCGCTTTTAAGTAATACTTGGAGAGAGACTGCTAGGAAATCAAATTGTCAACCACAAAGGTTTTATGTAGCAGAAAGAGTCCATTACAGTGTAACGAGGTATCTTTAAAACATCACTTAAGAAAGAAGATAGAATCAATTCTTGGCAATATGTTTGGTCTTAATCAGTT
>PVKM010028618.1:0-18175 GCA_004027735.1 Carollia perspicillata
GATTCAACCCTAGCAATTAGCTATAGTCAGTAAGTAGTACGTGTATTTTAACTCAGATTAAGATTCAAGAGATATCCTACATAGACCTGAGTCTCCAGGGTGCTTTTCCTCCCACCTTTAAATGGGGGATGAGCTATCACATATGCAAATGGTGCCCTACTATGCCCCCTGCTCAATTTGGGCACTGACCTGTCCCTTCTGAGCTATAGAGTCCAGAGCAAAGAGTGACCTTTATACCAAGGAAACTAGTTACTCAGGAATCGTGAAACAGTGTCTCGGCATCGTAGGTGGAAGCCAGTCATGTGTGAGGCAATCCCATGACGAGAAAAACTACACTCTCACTTAAATAATGACCTGAATATGGAATTGCCCTTGTTCTGATGAAATCTGACTAATGGGTTGTAAATTTTGGCTTGGAGCTGTATTGGGAAGCAGGTCATGTTAAATAAAGGCTAGAGCCTAATAAACCTACGTGTTTTATTTAAATTCATTTAAACATATGGAATATTAGTTGGTCTACCTGGTACTGTTAGGTGATTCATTGGCCATGGTTTAATAAATGTATCACGGCAGCTTTTACTGAGTTTTGCTGGATGGTCATAAAGCCATGGTTTGTTTTCTCTGTGCATAGCAGCTCTTAATGCAAAGAGCATGTGTACCTCCAATATTCAATAGGGAAATCTCCAAAAGGTGACTAGTTATAAGTTTGAATAAGCCTGAAGACCCCCAAAGTGAATTTCATGTATGCATCTAATAGAAACCAGACCACCCCAAATATATTCTCCAAGTGTCATAAAAGAAATCTGACCAATCATTTTTGAATGATGAGTAACTGAAAAAAATCTTTGATTTGTTTATATATATATGTTGTGGCCTTAGAGTTTGATCATCTAAAGGCCATAAAGAGACATGTGTGCGCTTAGGGCTAGAGGGCTAGAGTTAAATTCTCAAATCTCACTTCAGACATTCACACTTTGGCTGAGTGTACCGTCTGTGAAACTGGAGTAATGAGGATTCTGGGCTTGATTTTAAAAAGGGAAGGAGAGTTGGCATTGTTGTATCTAGTTCCCTCTGGAGGAACTGATACTTTTTTCCTTGTGGACAGTATGAATCACGTTTCCCCTTTTTCTTTAGCCTCCGTGGGGTACTCAGAACTCAATTTTAATTCTACATTCTTAGATTGTTTTAAACTTGAAAGGCTGCCTCCTTAGGTTCTAACTTGAGTACCCTGGAGAGTGAGCCTGTCACTCTGCCTCACTAGGCTTCTGAGTACTCATTAGTAACATGAAATCATTAGGAAACATCCGTGGTTTTCGAATCGCTTTGGAGCAGTGTTCCTTCCAGCGACCTCCTTGGGAGGGAGAAGCTTTGGGACAAGAGCCCGGTGGCTCTTCCTCTCCCAGGTTCAAAAGCAACGATGCCACTTTAGCTTGTCTACACCTTAAGAAGAAGACTTCCTTGGAACCAAACCTAAGTGATACTTGAGAACTCTTGTGCTCCATAATTTCTGAGGCCTCTTTCAGCTTTAAAAACTTTTTGGATTCAGAGTAGAAATTAGTCCATTGTAACTGAAAAAATAAAAAAATGACTTAAAAATAATAACAAGAATGACAAAAACAAGCCCATGTAAAGAAAAAAAAATGAGGCATGAAAAGACTGGAATTCTCATTCAGGTTCTTCCTCTAACTTGCTGTGTAATTTAAGCAAGTCATTCTTCTTCCTTGGAACTTCAGGTTCCTCATCTCTACATTTAAGAAATCAAGTGCTGTTATTTTGCTTCTTTTCTTTCATTTGATTTTCCCAAGTATCTGCTTAGGTACAAAGTGGCCTCGGGTAGAAGGATACCAGGGACATAAAGAGGGGAAGACGACAACGTTCCCTCCCTTGTTTTCTTTTCTTTTGCTTTATATTATGACTGGATCTATTTCAAGAAAAGTAAATGAAAGATAAGTAGAAGATCGGATAAGCAGAGACAAAACATCTAAATACCGTATCATGGTGAAACTGTTTCATTTGCCCAACAGAAGATTCATAAAAACGACCTGTGAGCTTCTGATAAAGGACTGAGTCATACCAGGATTACCTCACAACGTTGTAGTTTTACTTGTTTATAACTACAGGGACTGCTGACCTGTCAGAACGCATTGGGGGGTTTCCTCCTTCCCAGCTTCCGCCTTAGTAATGCAAGGTCATGCTTTCCCCAACCCTCCTCAGTTTCTGTAACTGTGCTGTGTGTCAAAGGCAATGGGCTGGGCAGTTTCACCAGAGTTCTTTGCAGGAGTTTCCTTTAATGAGCCTCATACACTGTATCCTTGGGGCAACATTCTCATAAGTTACGACATGATATCAAAAGGTTATCCCGAACTGTGAGCGTACCTTCACTCATTTGCAGCTCTATTCTCAGCACTGCAGAAAGGAGGGGACTATTTCGGCCCTAGTTGGAGTGTAAGGCTTACAAAGAGAAAACTATTGACTCAAAGATTCTCAAGAGAGCCCTAGAGGTGCCCAGGAAGTATGTACTGGCTCCAGAAAGGGGTCATGTGTAGAAAGAGGCCTTTGACAAGTTCTCGTATTGGTTATTACCTGGTCCACTCACATCTCCACACCCACTGGCATTTGGAGTTAGATTTCAGGGCCTCTGCTGTTTTTTTCCACAGGTGTTTAGTCCCTACTTTCTTCAACCACTTCCTGTTTGCATTAGAAGCTGTCCCTACAAGATTTTTCTTTCAAGAAGTGTTTCTTAGCTTTATCTACATTTCCCCTCCCCACCTCATCACCTTCAGTGCCCTCTTTTTTGCATATGACTTTCATGTCCAGTTCCTTGCCACTGATATTATAAGATCTCATCACTTCTCCATTAGTTCCATGATCATAAAGGAGCATCCCTTTACAATATCAGTGAAAGACAGACTATTATGGTTGGACTCATCCCCTGGCATATGGTGGGAGGGTGCTTTTCATAGACATCGGGCATTTGGAGGCTGGGCAGTAATTACAGAGGCAAACACTGGGAAAGAAGTATTTCAAAGGAGTTTGTAACCATTAATCAACAAGTCAAGGAAATAGAACAATTTCTTTGCTTTCTACACATATACAGGCTCTGGGTGGTCATGTTAGTCCTTGTGACATTTTCTCTCCCTCAAGATTGTTCCTGATGATGAACATTTAACCTAGTTGTTCAACCAAATTCAACCTAGTTTCTTTTTTCTAAAGACTTTATTTACTTTTAGAGAGGGGAAGGGAGGGAGAAAGAGAAGGAGAGGAACAGCATGTGCTGTTGCCTCTCATGCGCCCCCTACTGGAGACCTGGCCTGCAATCCAGGCGTGTGCCCCGAAGGGGAATCCAGCTGCGGACCCCTTTGTTCACAGGCCTGTGCTCAATCCACTGAGCAACACCATCCAGGGCTCAACCTAGTTTCCTAACCAAGATATTCATAGAACTTAGTTTTTAATTTAAAATTATCAGATTGATTTACCTGAAAGAAGATCTTACTCCTTTTAATATTGGCTTGGGACACTAATATTTATTAAAACACTTACTTGTTTTAATAGAGTAGATATATCTACTCTATGTCATCAATTTGACCTGCAATATTTCTAGAACATTATAAGAATAAACCCTGGAATGAGAGAATTCTACAGTGTGAAACAATGAAAATCAATTGTCTGCTTTAATTTTGTTTTAATTTAGGGATAGGTTTTCCACTGAAAGTGTAAACCCTGTGAGAAATGTTAACACTATAAGGAGGAAGCAGTTGCAAAAAAACTAATCAAAAATATACTTTGTGCTTTTATTTACAAAATATTTCCTTTTAACTGTTTATACAAAGATGTCAATAATAATCTGCTGGAGTACTTTGATGCTTAAGTATGCAGTATGAACATCTTTTAAACCATTACTTTGAAGTGCTGATCACTGTATTTATTTGAGGCCCATATCTGGTAGCATTTTCTGATCGATTTCTGATAGAGTGATGGTTTCTAAAGGACCCCGATATAAGGAAGTAGAAAGGAAAGTGACAGTCTACCACACTCTACCCAGAGATCTTACTTCTTTTAATTTTTAAGTTACACACTCAACATTATAGCCCCTCGTTCTAAATTAATACATTACGTTTTTGGTAGATATGCCTCTTTTGGGTCTGAATGGCTCATGAACAGGTTTTCTGAGTCTGCCTCCCACTTCAGTAGGCAGTCTTCAAGGATCTCGAGTAACTGGGCTAATTATAATTCCTGGACCCACAATGGCCCTGCCCACCTGCAGGTTCCAGTTTCCGTTGGTCTTCCTCATGTAAATTCGAAAGGTAGAAATCCTTTGGCTGAGGATTTGTGAAGAATGTGAGCGGGGAGGTGGATTATGTGGAACATTACCTCTTTCTGTCTTACGAGGGGGGGAAACAGGCGAAACGAATTAAATCGGTGTTAAAGAATGTTACTCTAAATTCACATTTTTTTCCTTAGTGAAGTAATATTGGTACAGACACTAAGTATGTTTCAAAACACTTACTAGACAACATTTGGTAGTTGGAGTTGCCTGTTAAAGGAGATATTAAAAAAGCATCTGGATATATGTGAAAATGGACTTCATTTCCATATGTTTAAAATGCAATGGTTACCAGATGTCCATTTTAAGGGATTTTTTTTTTTTTGAAAACAGTACCTTTTAAAGGACAGTGAGCTCATTCAATATTTTCTTTTCTAGAATTTCCTCTCCCAATTTTATATAACTACTTTATGAAATTAATGAAGAAATATATTTTAAGCATGTATCTGATGCTAAAAATAATGCAAAACTTTCTAGTACAAAGCAAAACAATGTAAGAAGCCATGAATAGGAAGTCTTAGGAAGTCATTTAAAATGTGCATTTAAATTTACTCCAAATCCCAGGAGAATCAGAACCAAACAAAAATAAATCTGAAAGTGCCCACATTTTTTTTTTACTTAAACATCACTGTATGTATGATGTTTTGTAAGAGCAACAAGAAATTACATTCTGTCCTACTGACACGTTGTGTTTTCTTGCCACACACTTTTTATTAGCTCTGACAAATGTTTGAGACCTGTGCCGCATAAAATTGCCCCAATTTCATTCATTTTGTTGGTCAGTACAAACCTGTAACATGTTTTAACAAATGTCAAGAGAAAAATGTTCTAGTCATTTACTTCCCTAGGAAACAGTGTAAGTATAGAAGCGCCTCAGCTATTCGCTGACTAGCAGCAAGGGAAGTTCACTTCTGAATGGTGTGCTGACATGGCCAGGAAATGGAAAACACTCGTCAGTACTCGGTCTAGGCACGCGTTAATGTGCAAGGAGGTGGTGGAGACTGGGAAGACTAATTCTCCCAAATTTCCTAGTTTCTAGAGAAGCTCGTATACTGCAGTTGGGAAAACCAGTTACTTGTCATTTAAATAATCTTCTTTCCTATTTTTGGGGGGTACCAATACGAAAAATATATTGGAAGTTAATAAAAACTGAGCAAAACATTCTATTTTATAGCTTGTATCTAGACTATGAAAAAGAAACAAAAGTCATCATAACATATTCTTTCTAGCACATTCCAATAACATTGCTCGATTGTAACAACGCAGATATCTTTGCTATCACGTAGGAGCAGGACATTATATATGAGACAGAAGAGAGGTGTCTGGTGCTGGCTTCGATCACAGCAAAGCCAGAGCTCGAATAAACCTGAAACAAAAGGATTGATCACTTTTAAGTATGTCACAGCTTTATGTTTCCTAAAATTCATCAACAATGTCAAGGGCAAATAGAAGCTAGTCCTGCGGTGACGCTTTTTTTTATTTCTGGACTCTGATTTGGGTCCAGGGATCTCTTTCAGCTCTCTCTCTCTCATCAGTCTAGTGAGCCGATTTAATTTTGCAAGCACTTATCAAACGGCGATGGGGTGAATCCCAGGCCTATGCAATGGGAACCACTAAAAGAGCGGTCAAAACAATGTGAGCCATAACCACAGAGTGCTTACAGACAAGGCAAAGATCCATATAAGGAACAGGAAATTTACTTCTTGTAACTTCTTGGTAACTGAGGTTTGGTGGAATACTCCAAAATGCTTGATAGATCTTAATTTTGAAGTGCTCAACCGTTCATTATCAAAGGGGTGAAATATACTGCAGCATTTATTTCTGGAGTCTTCCCTCAGAAGTTATTAATAGAGAACTGTGTGTGAGAAGGTTGGGAAATTACGGACTAACAATCAAAGTGCCAGCCGGGCTTGCCATTTGCAATGCTTTTTCAACAACATTTTTACATGCGTTCGAAAGGCCCAAACTTTTCTTCAGAAAAGAATGTAGAGATCTTCAACATGAATTTATTATGTTTCAACTGAGCCTACAGCAGTGTTGATTTTAAGCCTTTGAGGACAGGCGGGTGTGTTCAAGTTGTTCCCATTTGTAATGAGGTACACCGTTTTCTGGCTAACAGGATATTTCAGCCAGATTCTCCTTAGCCATATTTCCAAGATTAGAAAAGGGAAAAAAAAGCAGTCTTATCCTCCGCAGGAATTTGACGATTGAAGACCATACCAACCAAATAAATACTGTGAAAACCCAAATGGCATTCTGGCTTAGGAACTAAGCTGATAATAAATACCTCAACTGAACAGAGTGTGGTATAACCTAGTGTGGTTTCAGCAAATCTTTGTTGTTCTGAACCGGGGTGTGGCCAGATAGTCTTGTCAATGAAAAGTCAATATTTGACCAAAGTTTTGGCTCAGTGCCCCAGCATGAATTCCACTTCGGGGAAGGAGCATGACCAGAGAGACTGCTGCGAACAGTCCCACCTTTTTTTTTTTTTTCACTTTGTTTCAGTCTTCCCTCTATTCCACTCTTTATGCTTTTGGGCTCTCCAACTCTACATGCCCTTTATCTCCTCCGGTCCTTTTTCTAGTCATTGGTTCTCAAACAGGGCTACTGATTAAAATAGCAAAGAAATTAATCACTCTAATGTAAAAACCTTGGCTGAAACTTGGAAACAATCAACAGCAAAGGAAGAAAAGTGATGAACTGAGCGATTACTCACATCCTGTTGTTAAACGTTACACACAGCTCATGGAAATGACAGCACCGCATCAGTGCTATTGCCCACACCGCCGCGTCTCAGGAGGGAGTCGAGGTGCAAAATAAGGTGACCTTTTCACGTGGGTGTGGACAGGTGAGATGTAATGAACACTGCTGCCCATGCTATTTGTATTCAATTTCTATGTTGTTTTTTTTCCTGGGCACATTTTTAGAACTGTTTTTCATGTTTCCTGGGCTGAAGTAAAGTAGATTAAATAAACACTAAGATAGGCTCTATTGCCCAGAGGAAAACAAAGAAAACGGAGGTGATACCCCTAAAGATCCAGGTTTCTCTAGTTTTGACTTTGCAACCAACTGACTCAGGCAAGTTGCAACCTCTCAGTATCTCATTTTCCTCACCAGTCAAATGAGGATAATATTGCCTGCCCTACCCACTCACCTCACAGAGCGATGATAAGAATCAAGAGAGATAATAGATATGAAAAGATTTGAAGTTAAAAGTGCTGTGCAAATGTAAGTGATTATTATGGGGAAAAAAAAGGCTGCTGTAGGCAACTCAGCTGGAAAAACTGTGGGCTGGGAGAACTGCAAGGAGCCTGAGAAATCGAGTCCAACCCCCTAATTTTGCAGATGGGAAAACTTTGACCCAAAGAGTAGTGAAATGCACAGATAATTCCCATAATTTAAGATAATAATAATAATTAGAGGGCTTATTCTGGGCCAGACAGTGTGCTAAGGGCTCTCCATATATTATTTCATTTAATCTTCTCAATGTCCCCATTTGGTAGGTGTGAGACTCAGGTAACTGATCTCCCCAAGGTCACATCATAGTGACTGGTAAGGGCTGTGATTCCAAGCGCAGAGTTTGTGACACCAAAGCCAATGTTCTTCAGCACCTTGCTACAATGTCTAATACTTGTGAATCCCTTTTTCCCCCCAGGCTGGCTAATGAACATCAAAAGGAGACCTCTTCCTTCTCTCTGAAAGAAACTGCTCAGCCAATAGGTAGAAAGCTAGCAGAACAGCAAGTTCATACAGAGCAGGCCGCATATAGGACTGGGGTGTTTCCTACTTCATAAGACTCAATCACACATCTTGAATATCCTTCCCTTTCAGGGTTCTATCATTACTCCCTAGTTTCTTTAATAGATGCAGTAGTCCACAAGCAACATTAGTTTACTTATTTACAATCTATAAGCTCTTTAGCATAAAGCATATGCAGTTTAAAATAGAAAGCTTTCATAACACAAGAGCTGCCTATGACTTGCCATTTGCAGATGTAGTAGCCAGCATCCCACAGTGAACAGCTGTAACCTGTATAACCAGTAGGATATTGCAGAAACAATGGACTGTGATTTCATTTCAAGTTCAATGTGTATCGCTGTTTCTAGTTTCAATATTAGTCTGATGCTTTTCAGAACTACCATGGACCAATAACTCCTTTTGTGCTTCTGTTTTCCTCTTTTTCTAAGGAGAGTGTCTCTAGCAGTTAGATTATGCCTGTTGCACCATTGTATGAGAGGTGAATCGGGAGGGGACAGATAGCACGAGTCTAAGCCTTTAGATCGCGGAAGAATTGTGGCCGGACCCAACTCAGGAGATGAGAGCATGGACTTTGAGTTAATGATCTACTGGGGTGAGACTCTGGGGAGCCTTGGAAAGGAATGAGTGCAGTTTGCTTGTAGGAGGATATGAATCACTGGGGACCTGGGAGGACTGAGGCGGCCGACTTCCAGGTTGATGCCCCAGATGATTCTCACTTCCTATTACTCATGGGTAGTCCACTTCTACAATGAACAGCACCGACTTCTAAACGCAATAGCTCATTGTGCAAATGCAGGCGGTACATTTTGAGACTAGGTCCAATAACGAGTCATTACAGTTTCTGCTGTGCTCTCTACTGGATCACTAGATCTCGGGGAAGCCAGCAGTCATGTCATGAGGACACTCAAGCAACCCAATGTAGAGGGCCATTTGGGGAGGAACTACGGCTGCCCACCAACAACCATTATTAACTGGCCAGCCCTGTAAGTGAGCCACCTTTGAGAAAGACACTCTGGGTCAGATGACTACAACTCCAGCCAACATTTCACTGCAACCTTAGGAGAGATTCTGAGCCAGACCCCTCTGGCCAAGCCATTCCTGAATCCCAGACCCTGGATGAAATATGCATTTTTATTATTGTTTTCAGCTGTTAAATTTGGGGGGGATGATGTGTTACAGAGAAATAGAAACAGCAGAATATTAAAACATGCTTACTTCAACCAGGTAACTGACTTCGGAGATTGTTTTTCAGCCATAATTTTAGGATTGAGGAAGCTAAAATGGCAAGTTGGAGTATTTATTTCAAGTGCAGTGTGTGTGTCTGTGTGTCTTTGTGTGTGTGTGTGTCCCTGAACTATTACAAATTCTTATGTTTCTAGATGTCCTTAGGTTTGCCTTCATTTTTTGCCCTACCAATTTCTCCTGGCCTTGAGGATAACTAGTTACTTAACTGCTAAAAACTCCCAACAGTGGTATCTGTAAGGAATAGAAACCTGTGAACAGATTAAAAGTAACTTCCGTGCTCAGATTCCTTCAGGAGCTTCTTTTTACTCTCCCTTCTGTTTACTATTTGTTCTGAAGGACTTGATTAAAGAAATCCCATCCTTCACCTCAGAATGTTTAGGACAAAATTAAGTGTGTAATCTATAGCCAATAATTAAACTCTGGCATGGGCTTTTTCTCACTGCTTGCCTCCTCTCCATGCCTCCATTTTGTAAAAACTTGAAGCAATATTCACTCCTTAAAATCAGGTTTTCTAAAAATCCCTATGTTTGTGCTCAGGCTGGTGTGGCTCAGTGGATTGAGCACGGGCCTGTGAACCAAAGGGTCACTGGTTCAATTCCCAGTCAGGGCGCATGCCTGGGTTGTGGACCAGGTCCCCATTAGGGGGTGTGTGAAAGACAACCACACATTGATGTTTTTCTCCCTCTTTCTCCCGCCCTTCCTCTCTCTCTAAAAATAAATACATTTTTTAAATTTCATGGTTTTTTTTGGTTTTCCTTGAAAAACAAAACAAAACTTTCATCTCTGAGATCCAAATTCTAAATGTTTTCAAGGAAGATCACTGACATTGACATTTGTGGTAAGAGATCATGAAATTTATAAAATACTCGCAGTACATTTCAGAGACTATATGGTCCTCAAATAAAATTGAAAAAAAAAAAAAAGAACAAGGTCTATGATGCAAGAGGTTATGAGAATTTTTTAAACAACCAGAAATACTTAAATGAAATTTATGATTCCCAGACATTTACAAAAATTTCCCATAGGTGATATTTTGTTCTTTTTGTTGATGCCTAGTCTATTTCCTGTGTTAAAAAAAAATCTCCTTTGGGCTCTTCCTAAGCCCTAAACCTTTTAATTCATCACACAAAAGGGACATACAACCTAGATTGAACTAATACTCCCAGCTCAGAAAAGAACAGAGCCCCAGAAGATTTGCACTGCGATTCAACTCCCGACTTGTCCTCTTTAAGGAATGGGCAAATGCTGTTTCTGCAGAGGAGGGCTTAGTAGCTTTTCTGTTGCTGAAAGTGAGTATGGAGAACAAAAGGCGTGTAGAAGAGGGTGAGGCGTGTAGAAGAGGGTGAGAACTGCGCATACTATTGCGCAGAATAAACAAATATTTTTTTCTAAAATGAGATTTGAACAAAGACAATCAATTTTAACACATATTACTTTATTACTGGTTAGTAAATGTCTATCCAAACAGAACACAGACTTTATGTCAAATATTTTTATTAGTATAAATGAGAATGGACTATTGAATTAAAATAGTATGTCCCTGTAATTCAATTGTGTCTGATTCTCATTAAAGCCTAAACCTTTTTTGTTTTAATTTTGACTATCATGCATCATGGTATATACACACATGCACACGTGTGTGCTGCTTGAATTGTATAATATATATAAAGGACACTAGTCCTAGGTGTACAGCTAGATGAATGATATGTATGATTCCATTCATGGAACTACCACCCAGAAAACCATAATAAGAAGGTCCCCCAGGCTCTCCTTTCTTGTTGGTAATCAGCCACTTGTACACAAAGGTCACAACTATTCTTGCTACTACCACCAAAGATTAGTTTCACATGGACACTTAAAAAAATCTCAGATCCCTTCACACTGGTGAGAATGGCCATCACAAACGAATCAACAAACGACTAGCACTGGCGAGGTTGTGGAGAAAGGGGAACCCTAGCACACTGTTGATGGGAATGCAGACTGGTGCAACCACTGTGGAAAGCAATTGCCTCAGAAAACTAAAAATGAAACTGCTTTTTGACCCAGCAATTGCACTCCTGGGATTACACCTAAGAATCCTGAAGCACCAATTCAAAAGAGCCTTTGCACCCATTTTTCATACCAGCACAATTTATGATAGCCAAGTGCTGGAAGCAACCTAGGTGCCCATCCAGAAATGAGTAGATCAAAAAACCTATCGTGCATGTATACAATGGAATACTACACAGCAGAAAGAAAGAAGGAGCTCCTACCCTTCACAACAGCATGGATGGCTCTGGAGAGCATTACGCTAAGTGAAATGAGCCAGGTGGTAAAAGACAAATACAATATGATCTCACCTATTAGTAGAACCTAATCAACAAAACAAAGAAGCGAGCAAAATATAACCAGAGACATTGAAATAAAGAACAAATTGAAAGTAACCAGAGGGGAGTGTGGGGTGGATAATAGGGAGGGAAAAAGAGAAGGGTTGTCAAGGAACATGTATAAAGGACACAAGAACAAAGCCAAGATGGGCAGAGGATCGAGGGTGGGAGGTGCAGATGGGTGGAGCAGGGGGGAGTGATGGGGGAAAATGAAGACAACTGTACTTGAACAACGATTAAAAAAAAGAAATATCTCAGAACCTCACAGATAGTAATTTATTTGTTATTTCATGGCTTATATGAATTGGAAGTGATTACATCATAAAGCTTGTGAAGAAACATTTGTTATAAAACCTTCTCCTTGTACTATGCTGCTTCCTTGTCATTCTGAGGATATAAGGACAGCAAAGTTGACTATTAAAAGCCCACATCTGACTATAGGGAAAAATAAAAATGCATATCTGTGTGCTTTAAACTTCTTAAAAATTTTGTTTATTTATTTTTTGAGAGAAGAGAAGGGAGAGAGAAAAGAGAGGCTGAGAAACATCAGTTGGTTGCCTCTTGCACACACCCCAACTGCAACCCACCGGGAATCAAACTAGTGACCTTTCGCTTTGTGAGATGACACCCAGCCAATTAAGCCGTTCTGGTCAGGGTAATCTGTGTCATTTAAAAGAAAGTCTATCTTAGTCCCATGGATGATATTTGAACTTTGTAAGTAAGTACAATCATGTTGTTCAAAATCACGATGAATAGGAGTGAAAACAGAACTGCATTGCATAGTACCAACTTGTCATACATTCCTTTTTAACAAAAACAACAAATCAAAATCCCAGACATGCAAACTTTCCAGACAGAAAGAGAGACAGATGGACTGAGACTGAGAGAGACCAAGGTATTATTTTTTAAAAAACATAAACTATTAAAAACATTTTTGGTGTTGTTTTGAAATGACTTCACTTGGCTTGACCTTCATGCTTTGAGGCTGACCAAGCCTGTGCCCTCAGTGTCCAGAGTGCGTTTTAGCTGACGCTCGCTTGGTTGGGAGAGCACCATCGGTGCTGAGGCAGGACGCCTGTTTTGCATATTGCAGAAGAAAAATGCACCAGATATCTCCTTCTCACGTTTTCAAAAAAAGGTTCATTTTGTGTTATTCTTGGGGAGAAGTTAAAAATAAATTACTCAGTAAAAGCTTAGTGTTTCACCTAAGTCTTTGTAAATAGCCTGCAACTTAGAGACAGTGAATTAAGAATTGCATGTTGAATTAGAAATTAAAAATAGATGCAGTAGTGAGAAATTTATTTAAGGCCCTGCCTACACTGCAGTTAAAATCGTATTTGCAAAAAACTGAGGATGATTCTTGCTAGCATGCTGTTAACACAATTTCTCTAGCCAGAATAGAGAAAAGTTCAGGAATTTCTTTTTGGTTTGTATTTTAACCACTTATTAATTTTCTTACTATTGTAAATGATGTGTGTATTTAGCCTTTAATATGTATTTACCCTTTTGTCTATTTTATAATGAATTAGGTCGAGGAGAGTATGAAGTAGTAACATTTAAAATATATGAACATTTCATAGAATGTAACCTTATATCAATGTGTTTGAGCTCAATTTTCATGATCAGTTTTACATACAGAGTATTGAAGTTCAATTCCAGCAAAATAATTAAGGGGGCTTGTTTAGTTATAAAATCAATGTCCATAAGTAAAATGGCTTGTTCTTTCCACACATATACACACAAACACACACAAGCAAGTATAAACTTTGGAATATATTATCAAATAATAAAGGGACTACTTTTTTAAAGTATATTTTATTGATTATGCTATTACAGTTGTCCCATTTTTTCTCCCCTTTATCTCCCTCTGACCTGCACTCTCCCTCCCACCAGCATTTCCCCCCTTAGTTCATGTCCATGGGTTGTACATATAAGTTCTTTGGATTCCTCATTTCCCATACTATTCTTAACCTCCTCCTGTCTATTTTACGCCTCACAATTATGCTTCTTATTCCCTGTACCTTTCCCCCGCATTCTCCCCGTCCCTGCTGATAATCTTCCATGTAATCTCCGTATCTGTGATTTTGTTCCTGTGCTAGTTGTTGGCTTAGTTTTTGTTTTTGCTTTTTAGGTTCAGTTGTTGACAGTTGTGAGTTTATTGTCATTTTACTCTTCATAGTTTTTGAACTTCTTCTATTTCTTAGATAAGTCCTAAAGGTAACTACTTCTATAAGAACACAAAACCAAGAATTATATGCCCTCTAACATCCTATTTCATAAACTTGTGTTCATAAATTAAAACATGACTGCGTTTTGCCAATAGATCTCACAAAACTATCCTTTGCTAGAACATATATAGTTAATATCTCAATATATTCTGGACTGGAAAATTCCCTGACACCATTGAAATAAGTTTAAGTGAGCATGTTGCTAATAATGTCCATTCCCTAAACTTTCAGAAAGGATCTTTTGTTATTCTTATTAGCTCTAAGTCAATAAGGGCAATCTTTTGACAATTAATTAATTAATTCACGGTGTAAGGTTTCTTTAAATTACAGACCCTGACTTATAACTTTGCCACTTATGTATTTAATTGCATGGCATCTGCCTCTCATCTTCAAAGCCGTAAAGCACCTACCATCCATCCAACCTTTCTTTTTCCTTGTTTCACAGGGGTTCCTCTCCCTGAGGTGGACCACGCACTAGCCGTGGTCTTCCACCCTCGTACCTACCACCTTCCGCAGCTTGGTTACTTCTCCTTCAGCTGGTGTTTATTGTGTATACAATATCCCTTTTAGTTCCCTTCCTCCTTCAGCTTCATTCCAATGCTTTACTGCAGGAAAGCATTTCATGTTTTTTTCTCCCTCGTGTTCTCTCCTCATTGTAATCTCAAAGATAAAGATAATTTTAATCATAAGTGATAACTCCCACACTCTTACAGTGGAAAGCCACGAGTTTTAAAGTAAGTTTAAATACCACGTAGAACTATTTCCTTTGCCTTCTAAATCTTGAAAATATCCAGAAGTTCTCAAAAGATGTTTTGCAAATCTCCACTGAACTCCAAGTCCTTTAGTGAAACCAGCTTTCCTTAGATTACCAGCATCAGAACTGAGGATCGATGAGAATCATTATTAAGTAACATTGCTTTTTCTGTGTTTTAATTCATTACTATTATAGAAACGGTACTTTATTTTTTATTGTAAGTTAAACAACTTCAGCCATACTGAGGTTTAAACAGGCATTTCTGAGTTAGCCTCGACTCTTATAATTTATCCGTTCCTAATCTTTTGCTTGGAAGGGTAAAATAGCATCCCTAGTAGCTGCTGTCCTTGCTCCTCTCTTTGCCATTCCTGCCATCTATCTCTCACCCAGCAGTCAGAGTGATCATTTTAAAGGGTTACCTATGCATGTAAAAAATGTCCAAACGGGTAGAGAATTTTTGTGTTTATTTGCACCAAATTGATAACGTGTGCCAAGGAGCAAGATCTGAAATGCTCTGGAGAAGAACAGTTTTTGCAACTTTTAAAATGCATTTTGGGTTAAGGAAGGAATGTGAGGAAGAGTGCATGAAGGCAGAGATTGGATTATAGCACATATTAGAAGGTGGGGTCCGAAAGGGTAGTCAGGTGCCGGTGAAGAGTCCAAAGGGGGCATCTCAAAAATGTGTCCGTCACCCTAGGTGTGCAGAAGCAATGCACAGCACTTGCTTACCTCGAAGATCAGCTTTTCACTAAAGAAGGTGTATGTCTGGGGCATGACATCCAGCTGTTGACCTACTGGTTAGGAATTTATGACCAGATCATCCTATGAGGTTAGTAGTTTCCATAGAACTTCTTTTTTCATCCACACATCAGAACTTGTCACTTCCATGGCCTCAACGCTCCAAAGGTACCATATTTAGAATAAAATCCGAAGGCCTCATAAAATACATAGCCCACCAGATGTTAAATAACGTGGTCCTATAGTACTGCTCCAATGTATGTCCTTCCGTTCTTCCTTTCTCTCATTACTCTTTGGACAAACTGACCTGTTTGCTCTTCTTCTAAAACATCAAGTCTTTGTAGAAGTCTTCCTCCAAATTTGCTCAGATCTGGACTCATATGTCAACTCAGACTGGTTAAAATTTTAGGTAATCCTTCAATAGGCAGATTGTGAGGGACTGAATTATGTGAGAGGGATCCAGTCAAAGAAAGAAACATTTGGAAGTCCCTAACTATAGACAACAGCAAGACAGTATGTGGGTGAATGTCTAAGAGATACGATGAGAGAGACAGAGAGACAGAGAGACAGAGAGACAGAGAGACAGAGATAGAGAGACAGAGAGACAGAGAAGACAGAGGATCCGCCTTGGGAACGGCCCACAATTAAGGGACCTGAAAGAAGAGACAGTTAAGGAAAGAGGGAAGCAGTGACATGGGGGCTGAGAAATAAAATAGATGCATAATCAAGTGAAATGTGAGGATCAAGGGAAAAGCCATTGGCTTTGCCAACTTATTATATCGTTTCAATGTGAAAAATGTCTTTTGTACTTCAAATAGCTGTTTTACCTAGCGAATTTGTGAACTTTTGAAAGTATCTCATATACTGATGGAGTAAATTTTCTGTGTGCCCAGCACTAGCCCCATGTAGACGATTCTTACTTGTTCTCGATTATATGCACAGCAGTAAGAAAGTCTATCCACAATCCCATTGTCCCTGAGAGGGGTTCTTTGTAATGACTTCTTCTAAAAGATAGAAGCAGTTACATGTAAGGGATTTGGGGGCATCAGGAGATACTCACAGAACAATATTTAAATCAAGAAGAAAAGAATTTGCTTATTTTATGTTTAAAAACATTTTCTGGCTTTTTGTATGCCATGGTTGAGAAGTAGTCTATAGAAGTAGGTTAACATCTAAAACATTACCACCAAATCCCTGCTGGGACGTTATAGACTAAATCAGCATACCTATTAGCAAAAGAACTGCTTTTATCCACCGTCAGTATTGCGGAAGTCCCATATTCAAGCAAAGCTATAATTACATGTAATTAACTTTTTCATTTTCAACTAATTAAATTAAATGAAGACCTGAAAATCCATCATCTTTGTATAACAGTGTACTGAAGCTTGAAAATTTGAAAATTTAATCAAAAAAGCATATCTATTTTGGTGCTCCATTATACCTCTAGTTACCAAAAATAGTCCACTGACTCCAGAATAGAAATGCCAAGCTTTGAAGTTATGCGGTCTTAGGTTGAATATAAGTTTGCTGTCATATTTTTAACATGTATTTGAAAATTCAGCTCCTGAAATTTCTAAAGCGGGGAAATTTGTAAATTGAAAACAACATAAATTATGCAAAATGATTCAAAAAATCAAAACAAAACAGAAGGCATCGAAACAAAGACAAGTGAAAAGCTACTATCCTTATTGATTGACAAAACTGATTTTCGTATATATGCATATGCTCATTTAATTCAATTTCGTCATTCTTATGTCTGCTAAGGACCAGGTTGTTTTCAAATATCCTCTTACAATTTCAGGTGATAAGTTTTGTGTTATAGATAGAGAAACAAGAATACTTTTACATTTTAATATGACATAACATGTATACAGAGAATGATTTTACCATCGACATGGACTTTATTTACAAAATTTAAGTTAAAATTGATCATAGAAAAATACCTAATGTTAGAGAAGAAAAGAATTATTATTACATAAAAATACTTTTAAAAAGGCATGGGAAAATCCTGTAGTAAAAATGTCTATGGTGAAAAAAGTCTATAGAAACAATAAACAATGATGGTTTTTTGCATCTCTCTGATGGCTAGTGGTGTTGAGTATCTTTTCATATGTCCATGGGCCCTCTGTGTGTCCTCCTTGGAGAAGTTTCTGTTCAAGCCCTTTGCCCAATTTTTAATTGGATTATTTGTCTTCCTGGTGGTGAGTCACAGGAGTACTTTATATATTTTGGAGATTAAACACTTATCTGATATATCATCAGCAGATATGTTCTCCCATACAGTCAGTTCCCTTTTCATTTTGATAATGGTTGCTTTAGCCATGCAGAAGCTTTTTAATTTCAGGTAGTCCAATTTGTTCATTTTTTCATTTATTTCCTTTACCTTAGGAGATATATCAGCAAAAATATTACTATGTGAGATATCTGAAATTTTACTGCCTATGTTTTCCACTATCACCTCACACTGGCCGAAATGGCCATCATCAGTAAACCAACAAACAATAAGTGCTGGTAAGACTGTGGGGAAAAGGGAACCCTAGTACAGTGTTGGTGGGAATGCACACTGGTGCAGCCACTGTGGAAAACTGTATGGAATTGCCTCAAAAATTTAAAAATGGAACTGCTTTTTGACTCAGTGATTCCACTGCTGAGTATATATCCTAAGAAGCACAAAATACCAATTCAATAGAATTTATGCACCTTTATGTTCATAGCAGTGCTATTTACAATAATCAAAGTTTGGAAACAGCCTGAGTGCCCA
>PVKM010028619.1:0-18192 GCA_004027735.1 Carollia perspicillata
GAGGCATGACTGAAGCTGCAGAGTTCCCTTACACCCGGGATCAGGTTAGAACTACCCTCCACAGGACGACCTGAGATTGTACCTGTGCCTGGCTTCCTCTGCTACTTGTTTTGTGTCTGTCTCTCCCTCATCACTCTGTCCCGGGAGTACTTCCTTAACAAGTAACTGCACACAAATCCTGATCTCTGAGGGTCTGATTCTGGGCACCCGATCTGAGACACATAAATTATATTTGAAGCCATGTGTGTAGATGAACTATAAGATATCAAGAGATTGAATATTCACATTTTCTCTATATATTTAATGTTTAAAGAGATTTTGGGGGTTGTGGGATTTTTTTGGTTTTGTTTGTTTTTGGTTTGCTTATTTGTTTTTAGAAGCACAGCGATTCGTATTCAGCTGGAACAGGATTTCCTAACCGAGCCATCATCCCCTCAATACATAAATGTTGGCTTCTGGATGCAAGTACAAAAATTAATAGGAGAATTGGAGTGTGTGGGTGTGCCCATCCGTGTGTTGGCGTGGAGCACAGGGCAAGGGCGACGGGGCGCTGCGTGTGGTGTCGGCCGGCAAAATGAGAGGCAGCCTGGACAGGAGAGACTGGAGAATGTATTCTGGATTCCAGAGTGTTCTGTCCATGATTTAAGGATAACACGGCCAAACTCCAAATAGGAAAAATAACCCTAAGTGCTGCGGAAAAACGAACTCTTACATGATCTGGGGTGACGGAGTAAGCCTTTATTACACACGTGGGCCCAGAGGAGACAGCTTCCAAATTCTGGGCGCTCAAACAAAGGATTTGCGAAGCTTATAAACCCTCCCTTCTGGGCTGATGCAAAGGAATGCAGAGGTTAGTTTAGATTTCCTTATTTGGTTGGTCAGTGTCCTTTTGCGCGCCCTTATCTCCTGGCTGGCTCACGCAGGCTGGTACCGCTATCTGAACTGGGGGAGGGGGACCCTCTGCTAAGACCCACTTGGTTTTTGGTCGCTTCCCTATATCCTAAGTGCATATCTTTATTCATTCAAAAACACGTCGTAGTCCAGGTCACTCCCTCCATGTCTGGCCCTGAGCTGGGCACTGGGGACACAACGTGAACTGGCAGACGTAAGTCTGCCCTCACTGCACTGGGGTGGATGGCAAAGGACAGACAGACCTTAAATACTTATGTAAGCAATTATTCAGTTACCATCACTGTGTTAGAAGGAAAAGTAGAAGGCACTGTTAACGTGAATGACGGGGGTCTGGACTAACAAGAAAGGCCGGTCTGAAGGAGGGACACCGAGGCTGAGCCTGAGGGTGATGAATCGAGTTAAACAGACACAGAGGTGGTGTGTTGTGAGTCTGGGGGCACGGGCGAAGGCGTTTCCTTCAACCTCGTGCCCTGAATGATGTTAAAGCCGAGCTTGAGCCACAAGCACCATTCCAGCAAGACCGCGTGTCACTGGCCCTCCCAGGCCATTGTTTCTGAACGTGGACTTTGTCCCTGCCTGAGATTCCCCCACCCAGAGGCCGACCGCTCCTCTCTCAAGAGTCAGTTGATGCCTTTTCCTCTTTGAAGATTTTGCTGATTCCAGGAAATGTCAGACATGTGTGCCTTGTGCTTTCTTGGCATATCACAGGTACTTGTTAAATATTCATGAGATGTTTAGTGAATAAATATAACAGCACATTATTCAATGACTTTTTTTTTTATGTGTTTAACCCGTCTCCAGAACCTGAGCTCCCTGGAAACAGAGGCTGCGTCTTGCTCATCCATCTGATGCTTGATTTGTGGCACTTTTAAAATGTTCACTGAATGAATGCATGAAGTTAAAGAATTAGGGCTGTGATAAAGGAAACCGAGGAAATGAGGTTTCAGTGTAAATCAAGGTCAGATCACAGAAGGCCTTAAACTCCATCTGAAGGAGTTCACACTTCACTGTAT
This sequence comes from Carollia perspicillata, assembly GCA_004027735.1. Taxonomy (NCBI): domain Eukaryota; kingdom Metazoa; phylum Chordata; class Mammalia; order Chiroptera; family Phyllostomidae; genus Carollia; species Carollia perspicillata. Next base: position 1,926 of record PVKM010028619.1, read on the forward strand.
AGGACGTGGGAGCCATTAAGAGTGTCCGTGCAGAAGACCGAGCTGTTATGAAGGGAACTGTCAGCAGAGGACACAACAGGCAGCAGCCGGGGGGAGCCTGAAGGCAAGTAGGCCAGGTAGGAAATACCTAGTACAGTGGCCGTAGAAAGGGACCGAGGCAGGAGACCCCAGGGACAGGGAGAGGGCTCAGTCGGACCTGAGAACTGATTTCCTGTGGGAGATTCACGCTGGGGCACTTGCCACCAAGGCTGCGGTTTGCATAACTTCTCTATAATGTTTCCTAAGAATTCTCCAGAGGCACACGTTAAGTAATTAAGAAAGTAGTTACATTCTCCAGAGAATAGCTGAATGCCCTAGCTAATTTCTCCAATTTTGATTGAACAAGAGGGCGAGAGAGCTGACGCCAAAATTCCTTGTGGGTTAACGCCCACCTGTCTCAAACTAAACACCTCAGCAACATCAATTACCTAAGTTACTTCTGGAGGCTTCACCACATTAGCTCCCAGCTTCTGGCTTCCCTCTGATAACTAGAGTTAAAATTTCATTTTTATTGCTTCTTCCCCCGTAGCTTTAATTACCGATACAGCAGACAATGTTAGGGCTTTATTTGTTTATTAAAAGTAAATAAAATGTAAAGAAAAGAGAGCATACAAAACATTTGTAATGTAATACAAAGTTTATACCAGAAGTCGGGAAATAGAACATTTAAGATTTTCAAGGCACATGAATGTTAATTTATTTGCTCTGCATATGTTTTAAAAGATGTTTCGTATTTAATCCCGAATCCAAGCGAATGGTCTGTAATGTGGGTGGGTTAGCATTAGCATAACTCATCTTTTGATTTTTAATTTCATGAACAATAATCATAATATTTATGAGCAACTATTCTGTGTATTCTTAAACATTTATGAGGGCCCATTATATGAAAAAAACTGTATTTTAAATCTTTTTGTATCTAAAACTTTAATATTCATGAAACTCCTGCAAGCTGTATCATTATCTCTGTTTTGCAGTTGAGAAAACAGCCTAGGAGAGGCTCAGTGACTTGCCTGAGGCCACACTGTTCTTGGGTGATGACGCTCGGGAATTGCAGTCTGCTCGGCTCCCAAGCCTCCGCCCCACACCGCGTGTCTCTGAGATCGAACAGCAGGTTGCTCCAACACAGCAACACGACTTCATGAAAACATCGAAAATTTTCCCTGAAATAGGCAAGTGGAAAGCTGCTTCCATGCTGCCCTGTGGGCAAAACGGAGAACAAGTCTCGGTAACCTTAACAGTTTCTCTGAGCAAGAGAAACTTATTCTCACCAGCAAGTGTATAACCACCACAAAGTACATACTTTAGAATCATTTCCTCTTTCTAGTATAACTGTTTATGCAGAAGGTCATGGCCCTGTGTGAAATGTCACCAGGCAATGCAGTCGTACAATAACAATATTGCAGGCTTCCGCAGACTATTTCATTAAAAATCTCACACTTTGTAAACGTTTCCCCCTGTACGTAGTGATGCTTTTGCATTGTGTGGAACAATGCTCTGAAGCATTTAAAAGTAATTGATTGCTTATTAATATTTACAACAACCCTACAAAGTGGTTTGGAGCTGAATGTTGCCTTTAACATTTTCTTTCCTGTGATGATGGATGTCTCGGAAAGTCAAGAAGTCCCAACTGGACCTAACCAGTCTCTGGCTCCAAATCCAGTGTCCTTTTAGGCTTTTGAACATGATCCTTTACTAGTAATTCTAAGAAAATAATAAGCACAGATACTTTCCTTAAAACTGCAGAATAGAATTAGTGCCCTGATCTTCTGAAGTTACGTGCTTCTGATCCTGCTGCGTGTGCGTGGGTGCCTGACACAAAGCGTCCCCCATCGTGTCACTTGAACCCTCACAGCATCGTCTGCAGTCATTTTTATTACCTCCATTTCACAGGCAGGGGAGGGGAATCTCAGAGATACCTAGGGAATTGCCCCAAATCACTCATCTTGTACACTACAGATCCAGGGGTCAAACCTAGGTCAAGCAACGCCCATGCGTGTCCTGCCCTCCTGTGCCACCCCTCTTACTTAAAAAACAAAACAAAACAACAAAAGAAACTGACATCTGTCAGAAAATTTTAGAGGCAAGCATGAGAAAACACGGATAGTTAAAATTCAGAGATAACTGCCAATTCTTATTTTGGCGTTTCTGCCAGAACTTTAATTAGAAAATCAGTACCGTTGCACAGTCAAATTGGCTGGTTTGAAATTCCGTTTCCCCCTGGCCTGCGCTCTGCTGGAGTGAAAACCGCCCAAAGCTGGATGTGACAGCACACCAGGCAACACATTTCTGTGCAGTCAGGATTTGCTTTTATACACAGGCTCCGTTTAAGGAGTAACTTCCAGGCATCACTGTTTTACGTTTTAAGTAGGACATTCATAAGATCACTAAAAGGCAACATTGTTATTTATAGACATTTTTTATCACGGAAGTCCGGGATGAATCTGTGGAGTCATCACAGCAGACTGACATCTCTCCCTCCTTTCCCCAAAGCATACCTGCGTTATGGCACAAATGTGCCGGGAGAACACCGATGACTGTGTTTCTTTTGCAAGGGGGAGAGATGGGGAGCTGGTCAGGAAAGTTTAGCAAGCAACTTCCAGCATCCAAAAGAGAAAGAATCAGAACACAGTCTCTTTTTCTAGTCAAGTATTGTTATCTGGCTTTATTATAAACAGAAACCTCTTTTATCGTGAAAAGGTATCTCCCAAGACAGCCTTAGGATGTTGTCTTCTTTGTAGAGTTTATCAAGTCAGTTGCTTTAAAACTCAATGGATCATGCTAGAACTGAATGTGATAAAGGACATACAACCAAGTTTTCAGAAATGATATTATCTGACATTCGTATGTGCTGTTTTTTTAAAACCTGCTTTTAGAAACTGTTAGGAAACTTGTGGTGTAGAATCTTTTAAAGTTTTCATTTTTATTTCTATTTCTATTTTTATTTATTTTTTCCATCACCATTTAGTACCCACCCTCCACCTCCACCCCCAACCCCACCCCAGGGTGGAGAATCTTAACAAACTATATTGGAAGTATAGATTGTTTCTGATCCTTAAGCCATTTAACTTACACGTGAAACTCACATGCACCAAATATTCAGTGCCACCCCCTTCCGGCCCTCATACCCCAGTCAGGGTCCCCAGTGACACTGCCCTGATGGGATGTGACATGACATACAGTGGGTCTGGGAGCAGAAGACGGGACAGCATTATGCAGAGAAGTGACCGTGTTGGGGAGCTGACTGCCGAGTGGTGAGGTGGAAAGTCGTGGCCTTTGGAGCCAACGGGGCCGGACCTTAACATCAGCTTTACTGTTTACTACCACATGACCTTAAACAAGTCACGTAACCTCTCTGACCCCCACTTCTGAACCTATAAAACAAAGACACTAATACGTGAGATTATTGAAAGGACTAAATGAGCTGGTACACATATGACCCTAAGTGAAGCCATAGCCCATATGGTCCAGTTCCAGAGGAGTGCCACAGAGAAAGAAACAGCATTTACAGGCTAACTATCACAGAGCAGCAATTCCAATGTTATGTACGTTTTTCAACCTTAAAGAGAATCTGGTCACAACCAATTGCAATATTTCTTGGAGCTGCCTGTTTCTTTTACCTAATTGACTTGTACCCCCAGTCTCTGGAGTTCTTCATCGACCTACAATCAAAGGACACTCTCCACACGCCCTCGCTTTTTCTGTCTCTCCCGCCTTACTCACCCCCGCCCCCACCCCCACCGCCACCTATCCATTCCATCTCTTTCCCAGTCTTTATTATAAAGATGACTTAACTTCTTTGTTTGGAAAGTCCTTTCTCTTCAACGTTAGTCTCCCCAATTCTATGTTTGTCTGGTCATTCTGCATAACAAGTAGAGAGAAACCATCCTGGGAAAGAAAGACCAGGGATTTGTTTTGGAAGGTGAAGGTTGGCAGATAAGGAGGTTCACACTGAACTGAAAATGACAGGCTTTTTCCTTGTCAGCATGGGAGAGTAATGTGGTAGAAAATCTGCCAGCATTCCACGTCGGTAGTTTCCACCTAAGATACATGTAAAGAAAGAGCACAGGGTCTGGCACAAAGTAAAGCCTCAGTACTTGTTAGTCCCTCTTCCATTCAGCATCTCCTCCAGATATGTATTGTATAACAAACTGGGCCCTAATTAACTAGCTTAAATGGACAATGACTATTATCTCTCATGGTTCTGTGGCTGACGGAGCTCACCTGGCCAGCTCTTACTTGGGGTCTCCCATGTGACTGCAGTCAGATGGACCTGGGCTTGGAGTCATCTGAGCTCAACTGAATAGTCTGGTGACAACTGGGATGAATGGAAGAGCTGGAGACTGGACAGGTCTCTCTCTCTCTCTCTCTCTCTGTCTCTCTCTCTCCATATTCTCTCTTTATGTGATTGCTTTGGGCTTCTCAGAATGACAGTCTCAGGGGTCAGACTTCCTACATTGTATCTGGCTTCCTTAGAATGAGCATTTGAACAGACCCGAGTGGAAGCTACAAGGTTCCTTGTGAAGTAGCCTGAGAATTATAAAGGCATCACTTTCGCCAGCTAAAAGCAAGTTGTAGGGCCAGCCAGGTTCAAGGAAAGTCACATAAGGGCATGAAAACTGGGGTGCACAGTGGATTGGGGGTGGGGGGCATCTTTGGGGACCATCTGTCATATAGCCCACGAAACGTACCCAAAACATTTTCTCCCCATTTTGGAAATTTAGATGTGTTTTGTTATACTTTATAGTTAATATTTCTGAAGAATAGAGAATTTGGGTCAGATTGGTAGCTTCTTATGTTAAGCCAACAAAGTTGAGTTGAAAACATCTAGTCCCTTCCTTGTTGGAGAAGCAGAGGAGCCCTAAAATCAGACAGCCTGAGTCCGACACTTGACTCCACCCGATACTATCTCTTAAAGCTTGAGGTGCTTTTATATCCTGGCATTTCCAGCCTATAACTGCAACAAGACATTCTGGTCATGAAACAGCCTCACCCAGGAGTGCTAGGCAGTAGACAGTAGTTTCAAAAAGTACAGGTAATGTAATTTGTAATGTGAGTATAGGAAATAAAATTCAGGATACTGGCAAGCATGCTTAAGGACAGAAGCTAATGAAACTTGTATTTATTTGGATTTGTGACATTTCCAAACCATTTTGTCTTTAGCTTCATTGGAAAATGATGCAAAACAGCACCCGACTTGGCCTAAACTTTTTCAGTTCACTTTTTTTATATTGTTACAAATTCAACCAATGGCAAAGTCATTTGAATGAACAAGTGTAAACAAAGCTGTGCGGATAAATACAACAAAGTCTGCTAAGTACCAATAATTCTGGGAAGCACACCTGGCTAGAAGTGAGTGGAATGTGGGGAGACTGGTTTTTAAGATGGGTTTGAGGAACTGAAAGACCATCCTCACCATTCACAGGGAGAAGGCAACCCAGGCTCCGCTGAGCTTTCAACAAATCTTTAGAAATCAAACAGCAGAAACACGGAAAGGGCCCAAAGTCTTCCTGGGTTTGGGCATGGGGTTGGGGTATTAATTAGTACAATAACGTTTGGTGTAGGAGTGAGGTGCCTCCAAGGAATAAGAAGTATGTAATCCTTTCGATCTTGCCCCCAAGTTTATGGTGCAGACAGAGCAAGAGAGGGAGCTGAGAGCTGTGTCAGTCACGGTTCTTTGTGAAGCAGCAGAAACCAACTCTGGGCAACTTGTATGAAAAGAAATTCTTTTGGAAGGATACACGGCATAGAAGGATAGAAGAGGAGGGCAGATTCAAAAACAGACAGGCCTGTGCAAATCCAGGAGATCTCAGTAGCAGGAATTACTAGGTGGTCTTGTCTGGACAAGGAAGGATGAACCATCACAACCATTGCAGTCTTTGGATCCCTAAGCTCAAGGAGAAAGACAGCAATTAGCCAACTGGGGATAGTTTGCCCAGCCATTGCTAATCAATCAATCAATCAATAAATCAATATTACCATGATCAAATCCCATTTGAATATACCTAATGGGAGAAGGATAATTCCTCCAGGTGAGTGCCTTTGCCCAAAGTTCAAGGGTGGTGGACCGCCCAAGGTAACATGTATCTTCTACAAAAGTCAGTAATAGATATACACAAGAGTAATAATACCAGCGGTGAAATGAAGGGTCCTGCCTCAGAAGGTAGAATAACCAGGCGTGTGGATGGGGAGGTAGCTGCACTCCTAGACAAACCGGAAGTGACTTGTTTTGCCCCCCAAAGTGAAGAAGTTGAGAAAGCGGGATACTTACCATCTGAGACAACCCTTGGGAATAATAGGTGCATTATTATTTTGTATCCCATTTGATCCTCCAAACTCCTATAACCAGATGATGCACCAAACACAGAAACATCCTTTTCCAAAGACCTAAGCACTCATAGAAGGGAAAGGGCTACTAGTAAATCAAATGTTAGTTTGAACTAATTTGTTCTGTTTGTTTTCCTGTTAATCCCAGTGAGGGATCGGGGTTGGAGGAAAGAGATATAAAGTAAGATGGTGATTCGGGCACTCTAGTGAAGGCAGGGCTGACGTAGGTGAAGTGCAAGAGCTCCGGGTAAATGAAGGATCGGGCGCCCGGGGAAATGGAGATCTGCAGCGGGGAAAGGCAATCAGGGTGGCCATGGACTCTGAAAAGTGGAGTAGCGCTTCTTCCTTTCCCTCTCCACTGAGAGCTTAGTGGTCCCCCAGTCTCAGTCTAGAACTCAGGCCCCTGTTGTCACTTGGGCACAGGAGGGGTCAAAACGGCTTCCTTCTGTAGAAGATGCCTTGCAACCAAGTCACCATTTATAACCCTGTGGTTGGGGGGAAAAGCATCTTGGATTTCTAAACACTGACTTACAAACTTTTGGAGCACGGCTTTTACATAGATTAGGCACTGCCTATAACGTATCATTTATACTCTGTTATTTTGTTGGTAGGATTTATTCTGAGTGATCGGGCCTGGGGGAGTTTCATCATCAAGCAAACATTCATCTCTCACGCATGTAATTTGGTTAAAGCCCCAATGATGCACAATGGTTTTTATCATGTCTGCTTCGGTCTTTATTTAGTCTCACTGATTAACTGGCTCAAATCCTGTGCCTGTGTGGAGTACAGATAAACAAGCATTTAACAAATTCAAGGGTACCTTACATTCTCCCTGGGGACAATGAGAGACCCTGGAGCTCTCTGAGGTTCCCCACAACCAGAGGCTGAGTGGGAAAGAGAGGATTCAGGTTACTCAGGTCAGAACAGTGTGGGGGGCAGGGGGAGGGAAGGTGGCAGGAGGTTGGGGAAACCTCAGGGCCCTCTGCAGGGGATCATATCTACACCCAGTTAAGTAAGACGTCTTCCCCTTTCCCTTAGCCTGTTCTGCTCCCCACCTGCCCAGAAGAACCTAAAACCAGAAGAGGAAAGAACAAAAGTGAAAGCACAGACCAGCCCTCTTTGGTCCTCTTCTTCCTGGAGGGCCCACCCAGCGTAGCCCACGCCTGCACCTTGCAGCGAAGCAGTGAAGGATGGAACTTAAGCTAGACTGGAGTGTGCGTGTGTGTGTGCGTGCGTGTGTGTGTGTATTGAAAGTCTCAAGAGAGCCATGCCCATGACCATTTTACAATGTAAAAAATAAAACTGCATGACTTTTTCAGTTAATTTATCTTATTGTTCTCTCTATTAAAAAATAAGTTAAGAATATATGGGGTTTGATCTTAATTCATCAATATGGCTAATGAAGAAGCTTTTTAAAAACAGTAAAATCAGATGGCTCTTGGGAATCAAGCCAAATATTACAATGGTTTTGCAGACTAAGAATTTTGAAACACCCAATTATGACCTTAATGTTTCTGTACCTCTGTTTTCTGTATTGTCAAACACAGAGGATTTTGAAAACAAAGTCAGAATGAAGAGCTCTTTCTTAACTGGCATCTTTGCACTCAGTGCGCAGCAGCGATGTCCTCACCTGTGAAGTGGGAGAATTGTGTTAATCTCTACATGTAATTCTAGCTTTGAACTCCGAAAAACTTAATGCCGCTTAAAAGCATGAGATTTTCAAAATTCCAGTCTCCAGGCTGAGAGAGCAAAGGTACCATGGGCTTATCATCTTGTATGATTGCGACTTAGAGGGTGAGAAACCAGTGCAGGTTGTATGTTGTTTAACGACTCAATGGCTGCTAACAGGGGAGTTCTTTCTCTAGAGTCATGTACGTGTCAGATGAATACATAAGCCAAAACCACAACCAAGAACTGTGCACTGAACATGCAGACCATCTGGAAAGAAATAACTTAATTTGACTGCGGGGCAAATGAAAGACATAGAACTAAAATATCAATAGGTAGCAATAAACCAAGTAACCCAAGCCCCCTTGCCCCATTAAGTCTAAATTATAAGACTTACTTAATTACAGGAAGTTCTATTGCCACCTGCTTCTTGCTCAGTTTCTCTAAATAATGTGTGTGAATGTGTGTGCGTGTGTGTAGTTTAAGAGTACTGGAATGTTCACTTTTGTGAAAAATGAACAAAAGACTTGATGTGCTGTTTTAATGGCTGGATCTTAACATTTCACTTCAATAAAATATATTCAGCATAAACCACTGTAGTTTTATATTTCTGCTAAAAATTGATAAGACACATTGTACTGGGTTTGTTGGCAGGAAGCCTATAATTCATAGTTTTATTTTCCAAAAATAATTTTCACAAAAAATTTGCATAAAATCAAACTTCCAAAGAAAAATTGGCCAATTTTCCAAAGCACAGGAAAGGGTGAATATGGCCCCGTTGAGATTTTGCTGTCTAGTGTTCATTAATGCAGGTTAATTCTGGTTGAGAAGAGCAGTGATGTGCCTGCCGCCGTGGGGTAGATGTGGAGGCAGAGCACGGGCAGGACAAGGGAGATTTACTGCCATCGAACACCAGGGGTTTCTGATGATTGAAACCACCAGTCTTCACCAGTCTCCACTTCCACTCCCATTTCAGCCCCTAACTATTTTCAGGGCAAAGAACTCTTTAGGCTTTACATCAGAGGTTAAATTTAGTGGTAGATGTGAAATGGGGAGTTAATGGAAATTCTCTTCCCACTCAGAACACATTATCAGGTTAGGGAGAAGCGTACTTGCCTCAAATGCAAAAAGAACATAAAGAAATGAGAGTGAGGAGAGAATAGAGGACCAGTTTACAGGCTGGATCTAATCCTTGGCTGAATTCCATTTGGACTGTGGGGTAAGCTCCTAGATCTAACTTGAGTTAGGGCTGCAGCAGTGAAAATGCTTTAAGGTGTTACAAACATTCAGTGGCAATGTTCTGTATTAGAAGATGAAGGCAGGATGGTTTATAGTTCCCTAAGCATAGACAAGACACTTTAAAAAGAAAAAAGAGTCAGGGTGTCCTGTGTTTCCCGGACAGCACCCTGCAGGTATACAAGCACGGGGCAATGCGGACAGTAACGTGTCCATCCACTCCCTCAAGCTAAATGCGAAGATGTGAGAAAATCCTGCTTCACCAGCATGGGGTGAAATCATTATTCATATGAGTCTTCACCTCACCAATGACTCAAATGGTTTTTTCTCTTTGCAGGGGTCCTCGCATAATAAATGGAAGAACTCAGAGATTGTCCTAGTTCACAGACTTGCTCAGGTTCACCCCGTGAGGCTAGAGGAAAACTACGACTAGACGTGTGTTGTTCCATGCGGAGATCGTTCTGGGCTCCCATGTTTGGTGACTCAGGTCTCTGTTTACACATACACACAACCATTTTCTACCCACACCCCTCCACAACCATCACTGTGCCCGAAGTAGCCCTTCCCCAGTAGAATCGAGGTCATGAGATGGGCCCAGGTGACCAGTACCAACCTCTCTTCCCCTCTTCCTCCCTAACCCTTTGCACTGGATGAGTTTCCCCGTGGGTCCCTCCAGTCTGATGTCTTACTGTCACCTGTCCTCAGCGAGATCACTTTGGCCTGTTCAATATGTCTTGTAGTGTTGGATGACTTCGAAAGGGAAATGGTTAGGGTTTCCATGTCTACCGTTTTAAGAGACTCTTTGGACTTTATGCCAATTTTCCCACCTCTTCACCACAACCTTTAAGATCCACCTATCAGAATGTTATGTTGTACTCTTTGGAGTAATGGATGTCCATTTGCATTGATCTGCACAGGTCTAAGAGACCACACAGATGACTCGTCCCAGAAGGCCTGCACGGGAATGACTTGCTATCCTTACCCTTTGGACCCTGCTATAGTCTCCTCCTAGTAAGGTGAATACAGACCCTCGAGAAGGATGACCGACTCCTTCCAAAAATCCTCCCTCAGAGACTGTGAACTGGATAAAAGTCAGACGGTGCTTTGGGACCATGTCTTGAGGCTGAGCGCTCCGGGATGTTCACTGATCCAGGTAAACATCGACAGGCTCCATGACGCCCTGCTCAGAACCCGATGCCATGTAGGTGACTCCCATGCTGGTTGTCCTTCTGCAGTCACATGGGCAGTGCCTTAGTCTTCTGAGTTTGAAGAATAGAGACTATAATGATCTGGGGGCTAGCGATGGGCCATCGGTGACCTAAGGCAGAAGCAGGGCATTTCCATTTTAGCTACAAGGTGGACAGATTCCTCCCCAGCCTGGGCCTGTCTCCTCTCCTTCTTCATCCCCAGAGTCAGGGTTCAGCACCTGCCCACCCAGGTCTCTGATTCACATTCATGCTAGAAAGCTGCTTGTTCCCATTAAGGGGAGTCTCCTTCCCACCTAAGTCCCTGGAAGGGACTCTCCCTCTCCCTTGACTCCAGGCAAAGTACAAGAGTGCCTGGCATGGGCATGCTCCTCTCTCTTGCTCTGCTCCTAACTCTGGTGGCCTTCCTTTCTCCTCTATTCTCTCCTCCAGTGTCTTGCTGTGGGAACCAGCCCAGCAGCTCCCTTCCTGGGGAGCTTTAGCGTCCACGCAACGGGGCACCATTTGCCAGCAACTGGCCCTGGGAGGATGTGCCCAACGCCCAACCTCACCAACCAGTCATGTGTACCTTCCAGGAGTTTTTGCTGAAAAGCCTGAATTTAAATTTCCCAGGTAAGCCCCAACAACGAGCTCCCTTTTGGGACTCTTTCTTCCAAAGCAAAGTCAAGGTTAGTCACCCTTCATCTGGGCTGACACGGCCTCATTTCAAACACTAACTGCCTCACCTGTAGTTAGATGCTATTCAAGGGTTGGTAGGTGCTTTATTGTGCCTTATTATTTCATCTGTATCATGGGGAAAATAATACATGTAGAGTCCTTAGAATCCTGTCTGGTACAAGTGAGCTCAGTAAACCACAACCATCATCATCATGATAATAATAGCTTAAGATAATATCAATACAATTAATATGTCCCTGCCACCAATCATAAGTAAGTCCTCAAACATTGGTTGTTGAGTAGATGATGTTGCGGAAAACCCTGAGGACACAAGGTTTGCTGGACTGGGGGATGCATTTGGGGAACAATGGGAAACCAGCCGATGAAGTGTGCTCCTGGATCCCTCCTCCCAGTCCCCGTTTTCCTCTGCGTGACAGCTCAGTGTTTCCTCATCACTGCAGCCTCCAGGAGGGGAAGAGTGGGGTTCCTGTTTTGTGACATTTCCACTATTTAAAAAAGTTGAGTTTTTGGGAAAAGTCCTTTATTGACTGGCTCATTCTCTCTCGGTGCTGTGTTCCCTCACTTGGTACCACCAGGTAATGAGCGGTGGTAGCTAAGGAGGATTGCATCGGCAGAGTAATCAGACTCACTTCAGGAACAGGGTTCTGATAATGGGAGAACAGACAGTTCAATGTCTGCCAAGCTTTTCATTAGCATATGCATGGTTTATTAAGACAATTAATACATCTGTTCACTTCCATTTCCAGGTATGAACAGAAAATAGACCCGTTAAACAGGGACCCAGCATTTTTATATATAAGAACTCTATCCCCACCCCTTGTTGAAATTCTCAGCACATCATAAAAGCAACATTTGAAAATTTACCATTTACTGTATATAAACCTCTGTCTTGAAGAGACAAGTGAAAACATTACCAGATACACACTGGGTACATTGTCTCTAATTTAGTTATTGTAGGTTTATTTTCCCCTTGCATAGCTCTAAGAAACAGTATCGCATAATCTACTTTGGAGGGAAAACAAAAATGCCAGATGCAATTCTTGCTCATGTTTTGTATTGGTTGACCCTGCAACCTAGGCATGAAAGAGTGAGCTAGGGACTGGGACTCAGCCTACAGGCAGACACGTATACCATGAGGTGGTCTGGTACCAGAGCCTTGCTATCCGGAGCATTCTCTGCTAAAAGAGGGCTGGCATAAACATTCAGAGCGTTCTTCTAGGAACCCAGGGAAGGGCACAGTTGGTAGCAGTGGTGGAAACCAGGAGACATAGAAAGAGAAGGTGTTAAGCTGAAGCCATGTTGTTATATGGTAGAGCAGAAATTGGACTGACAAGTAAAAGCAGAGGAAGTCAGAGACAGAGAGAAAAACAGGACTGGAAAGTCACCAGGAGAAGGAATAAGGGACTTTTTTCCCCCTGAAATGACAGCTACTGGAGCTTATTAGGCCCATGCACAACACGTGATAAAGGAAGTAATGAGGAGAAAGGTGGGGATGAACTGTATGTAGTCCAGAATCCTGAAGTCAGAGAGGGTTTGCTGGATTCTGAGTTGCTGTTCTAGCAAGGGCTTCTTGCTGCCTTTCCCTGCAGGGCAGCTCAGCTCTTCACGGCATGGACCATACACTAGGGTCACCCGGAAAGCTCTTCAAACAGCTCAGATGAGGAGGGGGCGTCTCAGGCCAATTAAATCAGAGTCTCCAGAGGTTGGGCCTAGGCACTGGCATTTTTTCAAATGCTCCCCAAGTAGTTCCAAATTGCAACCAAGGCTGAGAACCATCAACTTAACTTTATTTAAAGGATTGTTTCTAGTTTACTACTAGATACTCTCAGTATCAATTTTCACTGACATGGGCAGTTCCTATGGACAGAGAGGAAGTCTCAGGGTACTGGGACCTAATAGATACAGGGTCTGGCAGAAGTAATGCCTGCTTGAGTGTGGTTGGTAGGGCAATAAAATATGGGTGTAAGAATTTATAGTTTTAATTTGAACATTTCGCCTAAAATGTCATCTGATCTGCTTGAGTTTATTTTATTATTGCTGTTTTACAGAATTATATGCTTATGATTTTATAATAAAAGAGTTTGTAATAAAAAAGGGGCATTATTTGTGCTGGACCCTGTACTTGCCATTCTCCTTAATCCTTTTCAATTACTAAAACTTTCTTCTGGCCCCTATTAAGATGACAGTTACGTACAGGTAATAATTCTCCCTCCCTCCCTCTCTCTCGCTTCCTCTCTTGCTCTCTCTCCCTTGCTGGTAATATTTATTAGAAAGTTTCTGTTTGTTATTAAGCTCTCCTACTTGAGATTTCTATAGTGGTTCAGAAGATAAACTTTCTCAGATATACTTTCTCTAGGAAAAACCATTTATTTGTAGGAGTCACAGAATGTGGTCTCCTTTACTCATGTAGGGTCCCTCTGCTTTGGTGAACGGAGTCCCTCCTTTGTTTATGAGTATTTCATATAGATCCAAACATAGATTAGCAAAACAGAGGTTCCCTCCTCTAATGCACTGAATACACCTTTCTTTTCTTCATCTGAGCGAAAAGATGATGTGAGGTGCCTGATTATATTTTATTGTGCAGGCACCGCTTGTTTATCTGCACTTCTCTTTATTGCGCTTTTACAAACTGAAGGCAAGACCCTCCACTGGCAAAAAGATTAAGGCTGGCTTTAAATTAGAGGCAGACTCATAGATAGAAAGCAGGCTGACAGCTATGGAGCGGAGAGGTTAGGGGGTAGAGGGATGGAGCAAAAAGGAAAAAGGTTTTGTGGACATGGACAACAGTGTGGTGATTGTGTGCCGGGTGGGGAGGGAGGGTATAAGGTGGATAAATGGTAATAAAAAATATAATAATTTTTTTAAAAAAAAAACTCACTTTATGGTGATACTTGCTTCATTACCGTGGTCTGGAACCAAACAGGCAATATCCCCAAGGCATGCCTGTAGTGTAATAAAATCTTGAAACACAGATAGGTGCAGCTGAGCTGCCTCTCACTGTTCTTTCAGTCTGGTTCATGTTGCAATACTCTCCCCCAACTTTGCTGTCCTGAGTGTCACTCCAGACACCGCTTGTCTTCTTGGTTTATTAGCTCCTGTCTTCAGACGTCCATGTCCTCCCACAGCCCCTTCTTTTATGTTCTTCTTCATCTGGGCCCTAATCTTTGCTCCTGCATGTTAGAATTCCCCTTCTCGCTTTTCTGGTTTCTGTTTTCCTTGTCTTAATGCCATGCTGACATCACCTTTCCAGCTTTACATAGCTTACATTATTCTTAGTTAGAGCTTTTCATTTATAGCTTTTAAATGATCTCTCCTGGCAATTTTAAACTTCTAAATTAAAGATAACAAAAATATTTACCTCTTGGCTTTTAAAAATTATATAAATAAATAATACACTGTAGATACCTTGGCAAACCTAAGTTAGATTCCTATAACTCACAGGTTAACAGTGCCTTTCCAGTTACTCTAAAAAACCTCTGCCAATAAAATAGTGTGAAACCTTCTGGGTTCCATAGCTTCTTCTTCCATAGGATCTTTCTCTTTGGTTCAGTCCCATTAAATCCTCATTTATCACATTGTCTACTGTAAGAATCTATTGTGATAAGGAATCCCTTTTTCTCAGCGAGTGTCCTAGAGCAGTGCTTCTCACCCATGGTATGAATATGAATCTCCTGAGGATGTCTGGAAAATTCAGATTTTGATTCTACAGGTCTGGGTGGAGCCCAAGATTCTGAATTTGCAACCAGCACTTGGGTGCTGCTAATGATACTGTTGGTCCAGGGAAGCACATAGGGGGCTTCTTGGCAGTTTTGGTGTTTTCACCAAATGTTTTATAAAGAAAGCTTTCTCTGTGCTTGCTAATATGTTTTCAAATTAACTCTCAACCAATTGCTAAATTAAGATTAGGCCAATAGCCTCCATTACTGATGTTCGTTCTCTAACTGTACTTAAAAATTTTGTCGTTTCATTTTGTCAGTCAGTCTTTCTAGTTTCTGGCTAATTATTCAACTCTTGGTCCTCAATCATTCCTACAGAACAATTCATGTACAACAGTGGCCATGTTTATTTCATTTAAAAATTTTTTTCTTTATAATATATTGTCTCCTTTTAGCTCTTTTAAATTTTCACTGTTTTTATATTTATCAGACATGATGGAATTATGAATGTTTATAAAACACCCCAAAACAAAGCTCTTTGTCAAAGACTAAAAAAACAAGTGGTCAAGATAAAAATGCACATGAGTGAAACTATTTTTTAGTGATAGGCAGAGTCCTTTTGCTCTGATTTGGTGATTTGTTGGAATCTATAAAATTTAGTAAATTGAAAGCTTAACAGTGGAGGAGTTTATTTCATTGAATAAAATAAAGATTTCTTCTTTCCCAGTACCAGAAGCATCTGTCTCTATCGATTTGGTCATTTAATCACTCACCAGGTTGCTTCTGGGAGGTAGAGGAAGCCTCAATAAACAGTACCCCTCTCTTTCACTTGTCTGCATCAACTGAGAAATAGGACAATAGCACCCCCGTAAAATGGCTGAAATGTAACCTTCATTTCTGGTAAGGGCAATGACACACATAGCTTGTATTCATAGGTGAGCAGAACTCCTACTCCTGAAACTTAGTTTAAGACCTGCCCACCTACTCACAGAAAGCACTAGCGGCCTCTCCCCTGGCAGCCTAACTTTATAGTGAGGACTCTTTGTTGGAAGTTTGCACCCAAGGAAAAGAAAAGAGTGTGGACCCTTATTCCCTAGCTCAGTAATCAGCAGTCACCTGTTTTCCACCAGGAACATCCCAGAGTATTAGACTAGTGGAGGAACCTCATCCACAAGGAGAAAATATCGAGAGTGGAGAACAGGTGTTCTCCTTAACCATAAACTGGGTACTCTATCTTACTTAATTCCAGACAAACCAATCAACAGTGGTACATAAGTTTCTACTGTGCACTATTCATTGTTTTAGGTGCTGGGGACAGAGTTTAATAAAACGGAGTTAGCCCTGGCTGGTGTAGCTCAGTGGACTGAGCGCAGGCCTGCGAACCAGACGATCGCGGTTCGATTCCCAGTCAGGGCACATGCCTGGGTTGCAGGTCAGTTCCCAGCAGGGGACGCACGAGAG
>PVKM010028620.1:0-18176 GCA_004027735.1 Carollia perspicillata
TTTCCAGCCCCTTCTTGCCTGTAAGGTCTCTTTTGAGAAATCGGCTGACAGTCTGATGGGAATACCTTTGTAGGTAACCGCCCCCTTATTTCTTGCTGCTTCTAGAATTCGCTCCTTCATTTTAATCTTAGCTAATGTAACTATGATGTGCCTTGGTGTGTTCCTCCTTGGATCCAACTTCTTTGGGACTCTCTGAGCTGTACCTTTCTTGAAGACCTCCAAGATTTGCCCTATATATCTGGGTGCTTCTGTGTTGGGTACAAATATGTTTACAATGTTTAAGTCTTCTTGATGGATTCTTCCTTTGAATATTATGATGTGTCCCTCTCTGTCTCTTTTTATGGCCATTTTATTGAAGATTATTTTCTCTGATATAATTACTGCTACCCTGGCTTTTTTTTCTCTGTCCATTGCTTGGAATATTTTTTCACAACTCTTCACTTTCAGTCTATGTAGGTCTTTTGCTCTGAGATGAGTCTCTTGTAGACAACATATATCGGGTCATGTTTTCTTATCCATTCAGTTACCCTATGTCTTTTGTTCGGAACATTTAAGGTTATAATTGATAGATACTTATTCATTGCCATTTATCCCCTTTGTACCTGTGTTCCTTTTTCTGTTTTTCTTCTTCTTAAAACAGTCCCTTTAGCATATTGTGCAATGCTGGTTGGTGGAGGTGTATTCTTTCAGCCTTCTTTTGTCTGGGAAGCTCATTTGGCCTTTCATTTTAATTGAGAGCCTTGCTGGGTATAGCAGTCTTGGTTGCAGGCCTTTGCTTTTCATTATGTAAAATATTTGTTGCCATTTCCTTCTGGCTTATAGTGTTTCTGTTGAGAAGTCAGCTGCTAGCCTTATGGGGCTCCCTTGTACACAACTTCCTGTTTTTCTCTTGCTGCCTTTAAGATTCTTTGTCTTTGAATTTTGCCATTTGATTCATGATGTGTCTTGGAGAGGGCCTCGTTTGATTTATCTTGACTGGGACCCTCTGAGCTACCTGGACTTGGGTGACATTTTTTTTCTCTTCAAATTAGGGAAGTTTCTGTCATTACTTTTTCAAAGAGGATTGGGGTAGTTCTCTTTATTTTTTCAAATAAGTTTTCAATTTCTTGCTCTTTCTCTTCTCCTTCTAGCACCCCTATACTTGGATGTTGGAACATTTAAAATTGTCCTGAAG
Organism: Carollia perspicillata; assembly: GCA_004027735.1. Taxonomy (NCBI): domain Eukaryota; kingdom Metazoa; phylum Chordata; class Mammalia; order Chiroptera; family Phyllostomidae; genus Carollia; species Carollia perspicillata. The sequence continues at coordinate 1,175 of PVKM010028620.1, forward strand.
ATTCCTAAAGCTCTCCTCATTTTTTGAATTGTTTCTTCTCTCTGTTCAATTTTCATTCAGTTCTAGCTGAATGTTTATTTCTTCCTTGTTTCCTTCCCTTCTCTGTTGGTTCCCTGTATATTTTGCTTTATCTTTCTTTATATAGCCTTCCATTATTCCTTTATTTTGGGACCATACTCAACCATTTCTGTGAGCATTCTGATTACCAATGTTTTGAACTCAGCATCTGATAGGTTGACTGTCTCCTCATTGCTTAGTTCTGTTTTCGGAACTTTGGTTTGTTCTTTCATTTGGGTTACTTTTTTTTTTGTCTTGGCATGCCTGTTACATTCTAAGGGGTGGAGCCTTATGTATCCACCAGGGTGGGGCAACCCAGGTTGCTGCGTTATGGCACTGTATTTCAGGGATCCAACAGGGGACACTGACACTTTCTCAGCTCTAAGGCAGTTTTCAGTCACTTGCCACACTTCCCACAAGCAAATTGGGTCCTCCTGGTGCTGATTCCCGGATGTATGGGCTTGTGTACGTTCTAGGACCCAGTGGGTCTCCCCAGTGAATTCTCTTGTAAGGCTGGGAGTTTCTCCCGCCTCCACAATCCCACAGGTTTTTACATCCAGAGACTTTCTTTTCCCATGCTGTAACCCTGGGTAGCATGGTCTGTCAGGCTCCTCAGTTGTTCCTCTGAGTTTAACCACATGTAAATGTGGGACTGCCTGGTCTGCCAGCTGCTGCCTTGCTGGGCCTCCTCTCCACTCCGGCTGCCCACCTCCACCCCTCCTACCAGTCTTGATGAATGTTTCTTCTTTTCTCCTTGGTTGTCATTGGACTTCCATACAGTTCAATTTTCTGGCAGTTCTGGTTATTTTTTATTTTTAAATTTGTTGTTGAACTTCTTTTGGTTGTGTGAGAAGACAAAGTATATCTACCTATGTCTCCATCTTTGCTGGAAGTCTGTTTCTGCTTCTTCAATTGATTTGCTTTGATTTCCCATCTTTGTGGAGTGAACTTCTATGGTAGGAGATCTGTAGGATTCAGTGGTGTAGTCTCCTTGATCTCCTGAACCTGATGCTATTGATTGTGATAAACTTCATTCCCTTTATGTTGGCTTTCTGGATATAATTGGGTTTTGATTGTTGTTGGTCATCCTTTGGAGGGTCCTTCCCTCCAACTAGCTGACTCAGGGACATTCCACCTACCACATCTTCTGTGCTGTTGTGCAGGTGCTGCCAGAATGGAACCACACAGCCCAGGAAACAAACCAACACATGCAATAATAACTCCAACCCACAATCCCAGTGTCAACAAACAACCAAATGAACCAGTATTAATCAGGGTATAAAGAGGTTAAGACAATTATAATAAAGGGTAAGTGAATATGAGATGACTAAAAGAAAAATGACTTTGAGAGGGCAGAGGGCGGCACACTAGGAAGAGTAGGAAATTAGAGCAATGAGAAGAAAGTAAAATTTACATTGTAAATTAAAAAGGGAATGAAGCAGGTGGAACAGAGAAGAAAAGTGTATAATACATTTAAACAAATTTAAAAAAATACTAAAGTGAGAGAAAGAAAAGGAGAAAAATGTAAATAATAAAAAAGGAACCAAATTGGAGAAAAAGATCCACCACAGCACTATCAACAACAAATGAGCTAAGATTAATATAGGTGGGATGGGAATAAGAGGGGAGAAAAAAGAGAAACACTTAAGAGTTGTCTAGAGGAAATGGAAATGAATTTGAGATGATAGAGGGAACGGGAATACTAAGAGTCAGGAATGAAAACCAGGCTAAGGCAGGTTAAAATTAAAATTTGACATGAAAAAAAGGTAGGATGAAGGCAAAATAGAGTAGGTAAGGGGAATAGTAAAATTTGAGATTTGAAAAACAGAAACAGCGAAGATCTAGAGATAAAATTGAGAAAATGCAATAACTATCCATAACGAACTAGCAAAGAATGATAAAGATGGAGAGAGAATGTGGGTATTTTAACAAGAGGAAAAAGAATGTGAGATGACAACTGACAAGAAAATTGGTTTTGAGAGGGTAGATGGGGGAGAAACAATGGAAACAAGTTGTAGCAAGAAAGAAAAGAAAATTTAAAATGAAAATAAAAGGAAGAAGGTAAAATGGGGTAAGAGAAGGTAGGGGCAAAATGTGAGAATTGAAGTAAGCTATAAAATAAAATCTAGTCAATTAACATGCATAAACTTGAAGGATAAGAAATTAATGTTAATAACTATGAAGGAAAGAAAGTATCACAAATCATGAAGACCACAGTGGATTTCATCTGAGTAGTATCTAGTATTTACCACAGTTTTTTATTTTTGGATCTGCCTCTGGTGATGTCAGATGGTGTCCTGGTCTGGTGTTAGGCAGTCTATTGGAGACTATCAGGGATCTACCATTTGTGGCTGACTCCTTCAGTTGTTAGTCTAGTCACTCTAATCAGCAGTTCAGCTTAAGCACCACAGGGTGGGGCAGAGTAATTCCTGTGGATAGGGCTATTGTTTCTCAGGCTGATACCTGAGAATGTGGGATGACTCAGCATCAGGATTCCAGTGGCTGCTTTCTCAGTTCTTCCCTCCAAAAGCCACCATTCCCAGTCACTCCTCAAGCATCTCAAGTCTACTCTGCCCTTCCTCCTGTTTGCTGGAGCCCAGGATAAATGGCGGCATATGAAATTTATGTGTTGGTCCTTTAAATGGGTCTCTGCATCTCCAGCCATTGGCTCTGGCAGAGAGAAACCCTGGTATTTTTTGCAACTGGATGTTATCCGTATACTTTTTGGGCTCTGGTGCTGTAGGCTGGGGAACTTAGTTTAAGGTTTAGATCCCATACTTCTAAGGGGGATTTCCCCGCCACTGCTGTAATATTCCTCTGGCATTTCAGCTGCTGCCCGTGGAAGCTCAGCCAGCACTCTTGTGTTTCCTTCTCACTCCCTACCAGTCAGGTTTTGCTGAAGTTGTTTCTTCTGTGTGTCCATGGTCATCAGACTTCTCTCCTGCTATCGTTCAGTTATTTATTCTGGGTGATTTCTCTACAATTTAGTTGTATTTCCAGATTGGTTTTGCAAGGAGGTTAGTGTAACGTCCATTCACTCCTCTGCCATCTTGGATCTCCCCAAGACTCTCATACCTTATCTTTAACCTTTGGCATTTTAATTATGATGTGTCTCGGTATGATCCTCTTTGAGTCCAAATTGTTTGGGACTCTCCTTCCTCAAGATGTATGTCTATTACCTTTGCCAAATTAGGGAAGTTTTCTTTTATTATTTTTTCAAGTAAGTTTTTAATTTCTTGCTCTCCCATTTCTCCTTCTGGCATCTCTATGATTCAGGTATTGGCACATTTGGAGATGCCCCAGAATCTTCTTATTTGCTCATTTTTCTGAATTGCTGTTTCTTCATTCCGTACTGGTTGACTGTTTACTTCTTATGTTCCAAAATCGCTGATTTGAACCCTAGCTTCCTTCCCCTCACTGTTGATTCCCCATGGATTTTTATTTCACTTAGCACAGCCTTCATTTCTTCCCTTTTGTGTGTGTTGTACTCAGTGAGTTCTTTGAGCATTCTTATCACCAGTGTTTTGAACTCTGCATCTGATAGGTTGGCTATCTCTGTAGCACTTAGTTCTTTTTCTGGAGTTACGATTTGATTTTTCATTTGGGCAATATTTCTGTCTCCTCAATTTGGCAGCCCCTTGTGTTTGTTTCTGTGTATTAGGTAGAGCTGCTTTGACTCCCTGTCTTGGCCCACTTATTACACTGTAGGAGCAGAAGCCTTAGGTATTTGCCACAGTAGGGCAACCAGCTTCGTGTTGCTCTATGTGGGGGATGGGTTGGAAAGGGAACAATGACACTTGCTCGATTCTTGTCCCATTTCTAGTCACTTCATGCACTCTCTATATGTAACTGGCACCCTTCTAGCTGCTGCCCTGGTGTTGCATCTCAGTATTTGTGGGTTTGCATATGTTCTAGGACCATGTGGGTCTTTTAAATGGGCTCTCCTGAGAGAATGGCAGTTTCTTCTGCCATCCCAACCCCTACTACTTTATACAGCCACAAGTTATGAGGCTTTATTTTCCCAGCATTGGAATCCTTAGCTACATGGTCTGGCCTGGGGCTGGGATGGCTTGCTCCCCAGGTGTCCCTTCCGGTTTTTATCTACCACATGAGTGTGGTACTGCCCATTCTGCCGACTGCTGCCACACTGCATCCTCTCCACCCCAGCTGCCTGTCTCTACTTCTCCTACCCATTTAGATGAATATTTCTTCTAAAAATCCTTGGTTGTAGGACTTTGATACAGTTTGATTTTCTGGAAGTTCTTGTTGTTTTTAGTTTTGAGATTAGTTGTGATCCTCCTTATGGTTGTTCAAGGAGGTAAAGCATGTTTACCTATGCCTCCATCTTGGCTAGAAGTCTTAATAACAAAAACCTTAAACATGCTCTCAAGATTACTCCAATTAAATGACTATACACACATCTCTTTTTCTCTGTTAATAACAAAGTATTTTACACACAGGTCAGATCCCATCAGATTTCCTCCTAAAACTAGCCTTTACAGCAAGAACAAATAACTTGTCTGGGAGTTTGTATAATCTGTAAACACAGTTAAGAGTAAGCATGATTACTCCTAAATTACTCTTCACTGTAGTTATCCAATTTAATTTCATGGGTACTAAGATTATCTGAAGCAATAATTCACCAAAAGACAAACATTTAAAAGTTCACATTAATATGTAATATTCTTTTATTGCCCTTTAAAGTATAATAGAAGATTTATAGTACAATATTAGTAGACTGACAAGTATAATATACCTACTACAATTCAATAATTATCAATGCATGTCAGATCTTTCTCAGAAGTTTTTATTTATTTTTAAAGATGGGAAGGGAGGGAGAAAGAGGCAAGACAAACTCAATGTGTGAGAGACATATCGATCAGGTGCCTCTCACACACCCTCTACCTGGGGGCCTGGCCCTGCAACCCAGGCATGTGCCTTGACTGGGAATTGAACCAGTGACCTTGTGGTTCACAGGGCAGCACTCAATCCACTGAACCACACCAGCCAGGGCTCATGTGGAATCATTAGTCTATGAAGACACATCTAAGATACAGCTAGATTGATGGATGGAGATATAGATAAAAATATAAACTGAGTCATGAATTTATACTGGTTCTTCTAATTAAAAATTAGGTTCATTAAGTGTTTATTTAACCTTTATAATATCTGTATGCACTTTCTTGCAATATGAGGAATTCTCGTTCTTAAGACACTGGGGAATAACAGAATTAGAGTATTGCAAGAAGACTTGTTTTATCCAGAATTACATTTGCAAGTCTTAAAATACAACCACCAACACAACAACTAAGACAATATTACTGAAAACAGTTAACTGTTTTCTCTTGTTCTTTTTATCCTTAGAGTATGGCATGCTAGGAATATGCAGGCATGGGCAAAAGCAGGATTATAGTTGTTTGTATGGAAAGTGATAATTAATTAATTAATAACATCAGTATAAGAATAAGTTGTTCTGCATACTCAAAACTGTAAACCTACTTTTGCCCACCTGTGTAAACAGCAATTAAAAAAAAAAGGAAATCTGTATATGTTACTATGGAGTGTTGTTAAAATTACTATAGGAAGACTATTAGTACACTCACTGTTAAGTAAAATATGTACATGGAGAAATGTGTATGTTATTGTTTATTTAAGGAGAAACTACATGTTTATATGTATATTGTACATACACAGTTATATATACATAATTATACAGGCTGGAGTAAAAGTAAGTTCACAGTTGTTTGTATGGAAAATAATATAAAATTAATAAATAATACAAGAATAAACTACAGTTCTTTTATTTTTAACCTTTATCTCTTTTTTACAATACTCTTTTTTATAATACTGTTTTTTACAATACTGTTTACAATACTTTTTTACAATACTTTGCTTTATTAGCAAATCTGAAAATTCTTTTAACAATTAAGGTGGATAACTTTTTTTCTTTCTTTTTTTAAAAGATTTTATTTAATCATTCTTAGAGGGGAACGGAAGGAGAGAAGGAGAGAAACATCAATGTATGGTTGCCTCTTGTGCGTCCCCCGCTGGGAACTGGCCTGCAACCCAGGCATGTGCCCTGACTGGGAATTGAACCGTGATCCTTTAGTTCGCAGGCCCGAGCTCAATCCACTGAGTTACACCAGCCAGGGCAGTAAGGTGAATAACTTTTGATAACTGAGATTGTTTGATTTCAGTTCTCTTCATACTATTTTATATTTATATATATGTAAGCCTTTTATATAGCCAGTGAAAAACATTTTCCAAAGCTGCCTATGTCCCGTATGTTCTTATACTGTGTAACCTTTCCACTCCCCCCATCAAGAAGCAAAGTCTCTCCTTGAATTGGACTGGTCTTAATGATTCACTTGTAAGCAAGTGAATATGGTAGAAACGATCATATGTGCCTTTGAAGGTTAGATTAGAAGAGGCTATGAAACTCTTGCCTGGTTCTTTTGGAATGCTTGGTCTGGGGGAAGCCAGACTCTTCTCTTCTCAGTCTGACTATCCTCAAAGTACCATGCTTCAGAGGTCACAGGACGGTGACCACTGTGAAGCCCAACCCTCTAGCCAGGACCACCAACACACAAGACAAGCTTGGTGAAGCTATTTTGGACCTTCCATAAGAGCTCATCTACCAGATGAATCCCATTAAGTGACCACAGTCTATGCCACAAGGCCCAATCAGCCAAAATGCTGCCTGAATTTCTAACCTACAGAATCCATAAAATAGTTACTGTTTTAATCTGCTAATCTTTGGGGTAGTCATAAAGCAGTAGTAACTGTCTCTCACTGTGAAGTCTATTTGTATGCACACACACAAATGTATGAACATACACACACACACACGCAAGACAAGCCTTCCTAAAATTATATGTATATAACACATACAAATACATTAAATTCCCAAACCTGGAATGATATAAATAAAGCATATAAAACATTTATATATATAAAATAAAGTTTATATTTTGTAAATATACTTATATGTAATATATAAATAGAATTTACATATTTAAAAGGATAAATATATAAATATAAAATTAGGAGGGTTTGTTCTTTTGTTCTAATGATAATCTTTTGCTTGGCTTTTGGCTCCCTACTATAAGCCAAAATATTTCAAATCTAATCTCCCCAGATTTGAAACATTATCGTTTTATATCTAATTAAAAATGTTGAAGTGATCAGAAAGCCTATTCTATTTTTAGATTATCTTTGAATTCTCCCATTTTCTGAAAACTGTACCCAAACTTTCAGAGCATACAGTCTTTTCAATATTATGTATTTTCTTCTTAACAACTATCTTAATTGCTAATACCAGTCCTTATGTCAGTATCTCTCTCATCATTTGGGTGTCTGAAGTTTGTTCTCTCTTATCAAAGAGTTTATAAGAACAGTATCACCCTAAGAACCAAGAATGGCCTTCCCTTGGGGGTCCAGTTGGTGCAGCTTTGTAGCTTGTCCCTATTTATACATTTTTGTTTAAAATTATTCTTTTACACAGATAAGATAGAGATGTGGCTTAAAAAAAAAACCCCTTAAAGGTGCAGAAGGATTGTGTCATTTTTGAGTAAAAAGATACTGTATCAGCATCAAAAAAAAAAATAAATAAATAAAGGGCATTTTTTGGGGTGGGAGCCCTGGAATTACACTGTTTTTTCAATTCCAGTAATTTCATTAGAATATTTCTCAGTGCTAGTTAACCCTTAGATATATGCAATGTCCTTTTAATATGCATTGAATAGTTTGAAAATAATTTTTAACTTCAGAGAAATTTTCTTATTTATTTTTAGTATTTGTTCTGTTGCATTGCTTTGGTTGTTTTCCTATGAGACTCCCATTATGCAATGAATATTCTTTGCTTACTTTCTGTATCTGTCACTCTCAAATCCTTTTAAAGAAAAATCTTCACTGGATGATATGCTCATTGATTTTAGAGAGGAAGGTGGGAGGGGAGGGGGAGAAGAGAAGGAGAAGGTGGGGAGGGGGAGAGAGAGAGAAATCAATCGGTTGCCTTCCGTACCTGCTCTGACGCGGGATCAAACCTGCAACCTAGGTATGTGCCCTGACCAGGAATTGAAACTGCGACTTTTTGGTGCATGGGACAACACTCCAACAAATCTTGGCCTTGTATTTCCCCCCTACTCATCTGAACCTTTTATTTTCTTTGGTTTTATTATCCCTGTTGTGTAGGGAACTGATCTGCGTGGCAATGGCAATTGTAGCTCAGCCCTATTGAAAAGCCCAGTAGGTGCATTGTGATGCACAGGAGCCAAACCCAAGGACTGGTTCTCCCATGGGAAATCAGGACTGCATTATACCTAGGTTGCTTTGTGATTTGCTCTTGCTAAAACTCCTTCGCCTTGAGTTGAGGCAGCAAATGATTACTGCATATCTTTAAAGTAACTTCCTAAAGTCTGCGCTAATTCTCCCAGGGACTGAAGTGTAACCAGACCAATTACTCTTATCGTTCCCTTGCATTTGCAACATTCTTTCCTTGTTAATCTGTAAGAAGTAATCCGTAACATCCTTTCCATTGCTATCTGTAAAAAGTAATTACCTAAAGCAAACCTAAGTATAATGAATGAAAACCTTCTTTGATGTATGCTATCAGAAGCCAATAAAAGCCTTTCAAGGCAAGGGTTGAGAAGCTCTCCCCATGAAAGAGTGGCCGTGCTGTCCCTTTTCCTCCACAGGACTCGGCAGTCTTTGTGAATTTGTCTTGTATTTCATCCATGACGCCACGGACACTACAGGCCGGTGTCCCATCACTATCCTCTCAATTTTAATTGTATTCCCAGTACTTTTTCCTTACTTAATGTGGGGTTTTAAACTGAAAGAGAGCTATAGCAGGTTAATTGTGTCAGAGGGCCTAGACTACTCCACCAGTGCCTTCACACGTTTTTGCAGATTCCTTGCTTGAATATGCATGCATATTGTGCAAAAACCCTTATTGTTCCAGGTGCTCTTATCAAATTGGCGCACTGCATTTTCTAATATTAACTGGCTTTTGGACTTATGCTGCTTCCCCTGTACAGATGCTGATATCCATAGGGTCTCACAGCTGTTGATGGCTTACTTATACCTGCTTGTATTATGGGGTTCATGGGGGTACTTTGTCATATAGCTGTGCTAAATATCTATTAATACAATTTGGTTTTGCTATCCTAATTTTTTTCTCCCAGTGGTAAGGAGGGAGGAGTTCTAGGCAATTCAGCTTTAAAAATACTTTGCATTTTCTATTTGTCCCACTGTTCTATGATTCCATTATGTTAGTGGTTATCCTTGAAAATTACTAGACAGAGATGCATTTTCAATATTTAATACTTTTGTTTTTAATCTTTAAATATAATTTATTTATACATTCATATAATTTTATTTTTAATAATGGCAATATTTAACTACTTTGCAAAGTCCCTGAAAATTTAACGATCAGCTCTTGTAGATCAGTACATCACTCTCCTTACACAAAAGTGACTTCTGTGTTTCTTTAGCTCTTTGAGTTCTCAGTCTTCCTTCACCTTTTGTTTAATAATTCCTTATTGCCCTAATAGCTCTGTCATGTTTTTAATAAGATGTTCATTATATTTCATACAGCATTATTAGCTGTTCTTCTCAGTGATTTTGCAAATGGGAACAACAAATCTTAAGGATTCAAAATATTCTACATTTTAGAAATTTAAAAACTCTTTTGTTAAAAGAACACAGTTTTTTATAGCAAGGCAGAAAAATATTCTTTCCTAAGAAACAAGTAAGTTATTATAAAGCAGTTAAAATAAAATTTCAGTTATCTAACATTTAAGATATTGGAGAGCTAAGTCAGTTCCTGATACTTTCTTACATTTATGCCTTCCTTATTTTGTTTACCTTATTCAGATTTTCATATTTATGGCCTTTACATACTATTAACAATTCCTTATAACATCTGACTGTCCAGAACATAGTTCAACACTATCCTCAAAGTTACTTTTCCTTTAAATCTTCCATTTCATTTACCTAGCTATGACTCCTTTCTTTTCCTTTTGTTTCAATGAATTCAAACTTTTAGTTCTATCAATTTTTATCTTAGGTCCATCCTGTATATGTTTTCTTGTATTTTACTTTGGGGGAAGAGTTTCATTTCTTTTTTCAGTTAAGTTTTTTGCATCCCTCTCCTAGAAATCACATCACAACCCACAATGAGGAAAGCTACCATTGGGAGAGGGCAACGATTTTACACAGGGGATTTTCTTCAGTCATCATTTTGGAAATTCTCGAACCGAACGGTATTTCTTGCCATGAAATATACTGGGAGTCTAAGAACTGCTGGACATAGGTTAAATATGTGTGCATACTTATAATGACAGAGAATGTTTCTACATTTTATTCCCCTTTTCAACTTCTAATCTTTGTTTTCGTTCCCACACTAGAAGTAAAAAGATAAAAGAAAGTAGGGGAGAAATTGTACCTTTCCCCAATTTCTTCTAAACCTGCAATTTCAATTTTGAAAAATAACTCACTTATACTCTATAATGAAATACATTAAACACAAAGCCTGAGAGCAAAAACTCTCACAGTGAGACAGTACAAGGACTTGAGTCTAGGCATGGAATAATCGCAGGTGGCCAGGAAGCTAAGTAAAGACCAGATGGCGGGAATGAACCATGAATAAGCTGTCCCCAAGAATGGCACCACCCAAGCCCCTATTCAAAAAGCAGAGGTAGCTGATTTTATCACCCTTCTAACTGCTAGCTTTCTTATAGATGTTGAAACTACTGCCACAAAACATAAAAATAGTAAAATTACAGTAACTAGCTTTGTTCTGGTCTATGTGCACCAAGTATTAGAGCAGTTCTTTCTATCAATTTTTACTCCCTTATAATAATATTTTACCTGGGTCCCAGAAGATTCTTTTTAAATAAACATTAACTAGAATATCTCTGAATTTTGACCACTCTGTCATTTTCTATCAAAGTGAAGATTCATTCTTTTTAATTCAGGAAAGTCTTCTTGACTGCATTGTAATTTCAAGCATTCATATTCTTCCTTAAAAATTTGTTTTTCAGAAGGTCTAATTATGTACATGTTGCATATAAACAATTGCCTGTCTTCCATTGCTAATATCTGTCTCTCATCTTATAAGATTCTCTTTATTTTTGTTTGATTTTGCTTACTTTTCTATTGTTTACTCTATGTCCCTTATTGTTTTTTCTGCAATGTCTCTTTGCCTATGTGTTCCCATTTAAAACATTTGTACACCTTCTTTCATGGGTTCTGCTAGCTCAAAATTAATCTGTTCTGGTTGTTGGGTCATTTTCCTCCCTACATCTGTTCTTACATTTCTACTTTCTGGTCATTTCATGTAAGTTAATATATAAGTTGTTAAAGATGTTAAGAGTAAACTTTCATCTAGTTTGTGCCAATGCTTTGCGTGTGTGTGTGAGACTAACCTTTACCTGTTGCTAAGCTTTACTGCCTGTTTCCACATTTTATTAACATTTTTATATGAATGCAAGGCCAGTTACTTTAAATTACTCATTAATGAGTTGTATTTTGCTGGACAAGCTATTTGGCTGGACCAGAAAGTTTTGGGGTATAGGGGAATAAAAGCACAGGTTCTTTACAGCCTTTAAAACCTGTAAAAGTTACATTATCTGATGTCAGACTGTTACATTATCTGATGCTATGAAAACAGATTGCTTTATTCAAACATGGCTCCTCTACTTCTTTAAACCAAACCATATTAAGGATGGTTTCTACTGTAGCTGGCTCACTCCAATTATGATGAGGCCTGCCACAAACAGGGATAATATTTTTTAACCTAAAAAACAAGCCCTTCACCTTTATGAAGTGTAATCTTCTGCCACATTCTAAATTCCACCACAACTGAGCGTTCTCAACATTCAATGTTTTTTATTTTAGTCTTCCCCTATTTCCAGGTGGCTTCTACCAGATCTCAAGCTGCTTAAGCAATCTTTGCCTATCTTTTGTTGTCCAGGTAGTCTGTCTTCTTAGTTTTCCTTAATGTGAGGTGGGGTTGTATGAGTAGAAGTGTGTGTGTATGTTTCATTTTTTTTGTTGCTTTTGTGTTTTCCAGGAAGTCATGGAAAAGATACTGATTTACCCTTTAATATTCCTTATAAACATATAGATGAGATGCCTTCTATAATGCTAAGCAGCCATAATAATAACCTAACTTCCATACAGTATACCTATAGGGCAAGAAGTGTTGGCCAGAAGCATATGTGGCCCCATTTGCAGCTTTGTTTCTCACAAAAATTAATAAATTGGTGTTCTGACTTTACACATCAATTATTATTTGTTCTGCTAATGTGAATTCATTTGGAATTTACCTCTTATGTGAATTTACCTCTTATAGATGTTGAAACTACTGCCACAAAACATAAAAATAGTAAAATTACAGTAACTAGCTTTGTTCTGGTCTATGTGCACCAAGTATTAGAGCAGTTTTGAAATAAATTTATGAAACAGCAAGCAATGCCCAACATGCTACTTTGATGAGTTAACAAACATTAGGTTTTGTTATAAAAATATATTCCACTCCAAGAAAAAATTGTAAATGTAATAGCTGCTACATTACAGAATGTCTCACTTATCTCCATTAGTCACATCATTCTTTACTTCTTCGCCTTGTTCTTTAAGGACATTAACCAGCATGCTCTGTATTCCTTTGGGTGTTTAAGCTTTTTAAAGTCCTCTGAGGTTTTATTGGAGAAGTGTTCATGTCAATGTACACTAGAGTATTATATGTATTTAATATGGATGACCTCAAACTTTCCATTACCATTTTCGTCCTCTAAAAACTTAGTAAGGTCATGTCCATGCTACTTCACTATCTAGAAACACATTGTATCACAAACCTGTATTCTTTCTTTATTTTAAATAACAATAAAAGCTATTAGAAATATATCTTAAACCTTGATATTAATAAATATAATCTAACTCAAAGTTAGAAAAAATTGGGATGTCCTAATTTTCTTTGGCAATATTACTATCTTTACTTACGGTTTTTATTAACTTTTTGGATCAACAAGTCAGTAAAAGATATGTTAAAAGGTATATGTTTGGTTAGAGGAGAGATTTTAAAAAAGAAACATATGAAAATTAATCCAAATCACATTGAAATACTCAAAGGAATTTGCAGATATGAATTCCTACATCTTATTAAAAACACTCTGACCTTGATAGTGAACTAGATTCAGACTGTACATGTAACAGATTAATCAATCAGACCAATACACAAAAAAGGAAAGTTAAGCTTGGAAAGTTAAACATTATTAAGAGGAAGAATTCTCAAAACCAAAATAATAAACATAGACAGCAAAAATTACATTACCTTCAGGTCGATATTGTGCAACAATTGTGACAGCCTGGCCAGCATTTTTCAAAGCAGCTGCTGCCTGTTCATGGCTGGCAGTTCTGAGGTCAACACTGTTCACCTGTAAATCAAACCAAACCTTAAATTTGAAAGAAAATTATCACATTGACTAGAAATCAGAAAAGCCTGTTCTTTGAATAGGCACAGACAAAAAAAAATTTACTTCCAATTACTTTATCTCTACAATATTTTCTTGTTCTGATTACTAAAATTTGTTGTACAGTAAAACAAAATATTAATCAAAGCGATTTTACTGACTGAAAATGCTTTGCTGAAGGTCAAGTGAGCAAAACCAACACATTTCTCCCCAGGTTTTACAGAAAGTTGCCTATCAATCACTTGAAAAACATACCTTAATTTGACAACCTGGAAAAATCAACATGTGTCACCATTTTGTACATTTTATTTCACTAGTAATTCAAACAATGGGAGAGATAATCATTTTGTAGCATTTTTCAACTCCTGCCATATTTTAATTCTTATTACTCATCTCAGTTCCTATTCTTTTCATCCCCTTCCCAAATTATAGCTTCCAGACTTTTGGAGTTAACAGAAAACCAATTATTTAAAGAATTAAAACAGCTCATATTTCAAGGGCTAACAACATCTAAGAGTAAATGTTATCAAATAAGACAGGAGACATTTTTTGGACAAAATGCCCTTTTTGGGTGAAAATAATTACTGAGGTGATCAATTCCACTTCAGAATAAGAAGCAACTTATTTCTGAAAGGCTGACAATATTTGTAACTGCAAGGTATCTTCAGAGATTGTGCCTCTTCCACTATAAGAAAAACTTAAGACATTCAAGGAGGAATACATTTAAATGTCATAAACTTAAAAATTTTGGCAACTTTTTTCCCTCTAAGACAAGCAACTAATAAACTACAGCAGTGTTTAGGACCTTCACTGAATACTTTTGGAAAGAAGAACTATCATGCAATTTTTATATGAGAAGCTGTTTTGCTGACATCTAAAACCTATTCAGTATCACATACCAGATTTTGGAAATTCTTGAGATCATAAAATTTAAACAAGAACATTTTAATGTAAAGTCCTAGTGTTTTATATTAACTATAAAGGATATCATTATGAAACTAAGGACACACACACATTTCTTGAATGAAAACCAAGATTCAAAAACCTTAAATCTAAATAAATGTAGAGTATCTCTAGCTGAGGGCGATACAAAACTCAACGATATATAGATAGTTCTACTTTGAGTATAAAGAAAATCCTCCTAATTCCTAGGAGAACAAAAGAGGGAAGAAATATAAAAATACATAAAAGTTCATTTGCAATTGTAGAGAAACATAATAATTTTTAACAAAGTATTCCTGAGCACCAAATCCTTTTGCTACATAAAATATGACTTGAAGACAATCTATACAGATTCAAAAGAGAGTAATTTATTAACAAGACTAAAAACTAAAAACTTTCTTAAATATAACTGAACATTAAAAAATATCCTCACATGAAGACATGCTCGTAGATTTGAGAGAGAGAGGGAAAGGCAGGAAGACAGGGAGAGAAACATCAGTCCGCTGCCTCTTGCAAACACCCGAGGACCAAACCTGCAACCCAGGCATGTGCCCGGGCAAGGAACTGAATCTGGAACCTTTTGGTTTATGGTATGATGCTCCAACCAACAACAACACACTGGCCTGGGTTCACTGAACATTTTAATGAAATACAAATTATCAAATATATTTTAGAAGAAATGCTTGTACTGAGACATTTGTGTAAATAGCCTCAGGTTCCCTATTTCTACATTAACACTTAAAAAAGGACATATAATTTACATAAAATTAATCCTATTAAAATGTAAAATTTAGTGGTATTTAGTATCATCACAGGAATGTGCAACTACCACCATGGTAATTTCAAAAACACTTTCATCATCCCGAAAAGAAACGCATTATCCCTTTGCAGTCATTTCTCACCTCCCTCTTTTTTAAAAGATAAATACATCATTTTTTTACTTCTTAAATGTATCTTTTTACATTATTTTATTGTTGTTCAATTACAGTTGTGTATTTTATCCCCACCCCCGTCACCCCCTCCAAACCCACCTCCTTCCCTTGCTTGCACCCTCCCCCTTGGTTTTGTTTGTGTGCCCTTAGAGTAGCTCCTGAAAAACCCTTCTCCCCACTGTCCCCTCCCCATCCCCTCTAGCTATTGCTAGATTGTTCTTAATTTCAATGAATCCGGTTATATTTTGTTTGCTTTTTTCTTTTGTTGACTATGTTCCAGTTAAAGGTGAGATCATAAGGTCTTTCACCACCTGGCTTATCTGACAGCATAATGCTCCCCTGTTCATTCCATGCTGTCATAAAGGGCAGGAGCTCCTTCTTTCTTTCTGCTGTGCAGTATTCTATCGTTTTTTCATCCCCTTATTTACTGATGGGCACTTGAGTTGCTTCTAGCACTTGGCTATTGTAAATAGTGCTGCTATGGACATGTGGGGTGCATAGGTTCTTTTAGACTGGTGTTTCACGGCTCTTGGAGTATAATCCCAGCAGGAGCATTGCTGGCTCAAAAGGCAGTTCTATTTTTAGTTTCCTCAGGAAATTCCATACTGTTTTCTACAGTGGCTGTGCCAGTCTGCATTCCCACCAACAGTGCACTAAGGTTCCCTTTTCTCCACATCCTCTCCAACAATTATTTCTTGATTTGTTTATGATGGCCATTCTGACTAGTATGAGGTAGTATCTCATGTGGTTTTCATTTGCATCTCTCTGATAGCTAGTGATGCTGAGCATTTTTCATGCGTCTCTGGGCCCTCTGTATGTCCTCGTCAGAGAAGTGTCTATTGAAGTCTTTTGCCCATTTTTTAATTGGGTTTGTCTTCCTGGAGTGGAGTCATGAGCATTCTTTACATATTTTGGAGATCAAACCCTTGTCCAAAGTATCATTGGCAAATATGTTTTCCCATACAGTTGGTTCTCTCTTCATTGTAATGCTGTTTTCTTTAGCCATGAAGAAGCTTTTTAATTTGATGAGGTCCCATTTGTTTATTCTTTCCTTTATGTTCCTCGCTTTAGGGGGCATATCAGTGAAGATGTCTGAGATTTTCCTACCCATGTTTTCCTCTAGGACTTTTTTGGTGTCATGACTTACATTTAAGTCATATATCCACCTTGAATTTATGTTTGTCTATGGTGTAAGTTGGTGATCAAGTTTCTTTTTTTGCACATAGCTGTCCAGTTCTCCCAACACCATTTGTTGAAGAGGCTATTTTTACTCCATTTTATGCTTCTTCCCCCTTTGTCAAATATTAATTGACTGTAGAGACTTGGGTTTATTTCTGGGCTCTCTGTTCTGTTCCACAGGTCCATGTGCCTGTTCTTATGCCAGTACGAGGCTGTCCTGATTACAGTGGCCTTGTAATACATTTTGATGTCAGGTATTGTGATCCTTCCTGCTTTGTTCTTCTTTCTCAAAATTGCTGCAGATTCAGGGTCATTTATGGTTCCATACAAATTTCTCAAATGTTTGTTTTATATCTGTGAACTATGTCATTGGTACTTTAATAGGGATTGCATTGAATCTATAAATCACTTTGGGTA
>PVKM010028621.1:0-18183 GCA_004027735.1 Carollia perspicillata
GCATTTTTCTGCTAGAAAGCTTTCACTCCGCCCAACCCCGTTTCCAGCTGCGCAAGGCATGCAGGTGGTCAGACACAGGCGTATCCTCGGGGCCTCCCAGGAGACGCAGCGAGCCTCCCTTCAGGGAGCTCTCCCTCATCGCTAGCTTTAATCCCCCCAGTGCTAGTGCACGTCCCTTGCCCTTCCCTCTGTCCGGAGGATGGAGAGCCCCCTAGCACCTCCCATCTTCTCTCATCCTTCCCCCGCCCCCTTTCGGGCTGCGATGCTTGCACATGAACAAGTCAATTCTATTGGGAATGGTCCTGAGCACAGATCTAGGGGCTGCAAAGCAGAGTTTAAAATAAAAGGGAAAACTATTTACTACTAAACTATTACACTATACATATTATACTGTACTATTATACTATACCATTACATTTAATGTTTGCATATGTTTTACCAGGGCAAAAGTGACAGTTTGAGCACTGTAGTTTAAAATATAGAAATGAGCACTAGCTGCAGGCAGGACTAGCTGTGGCTACCAGCTCTGCTTCGTTCTCATCTTCCTTCTGTTAGGCTGAAAGAAGACTGCGCATGTACACAGAGGGATTGTGCACGTGCAAAGTCGAGTGTGTACATTTAGCATTGGACCGGGCAGAGCACTCACCAGACCAGACGGGGGTTTCACTTTGCTCTGTCCACGCACTCACGGTGACCCCTGCCTTTCCTTCCCCCAGGTTCTATGCCGCTGAAATCATTCTTGGTCTGCAGTTCCTTCATTCCAAAGGCATTGTCTACAGGTACAGTTTCCCTTTGACACCGGCGTCCCCTGTCCGGTTAACATGACCCTTGCACTTCAGTGCCATGGAAAGGCCAGAGTGTCTTTGTGTCTCACACAGGCCTCCTGCCCGTAGTGATGACACAGATGATGATTTAATCGTAAACGAGTGAGAAAGAAAGTCCAGTCCCAAAAGCAATAAGGCTCTGACCTTATTCTGATCCGCACTCCAGTCCTTACTCTTACTCATCCTCTCAGCTCCATGTTTCTGACTCCCTGCCCACACTCTGCTTCTCTTCGATGTGTTGTTGCTTTCTCAGCTGTGTCTCTCACATCTCTTGTCTTCCCCTGTATTTCCTCTGGGCCACCTAGAAATGTTGGTTGAATGTTCTCCTCTGGCGGGGGTGGGGACGGGGGGCATGGATGGGAGCTGTCCCTTGAACACCCAAACACACCGATGGACACCTGCGAGCCCACACCTCGTAGATGTGCACAGACACCACTTTTGTGATGTTCCCTTTTGTGAATGGATGTCTGTCCAAAACCTCTCCATTGTATGCCATCGTCTCACTCCTCAGATGAAAGCTATTGTACCTCCATCTCCTTCTTTTCTCAAAACATGGTTACTGACATGTATTTAACACACAAATCTTCGAGAGCTTAGCTGTCTGGTTTCTGACTCACTGCAGAATGAGGGGAGCAAGTACACATAAAAAAAGGAAGGAGCTAGACAGGAGGCCGGCCCTCCCGCTGGAGGCCAGGACAGCAACGCAGAAAGAAGGGACGGTTGCGAGCCTGACATAAAGGGGGGATGCAAGACAACTGAGGGGATGCAGGGGAGGGGGACCACGTGTTCTCCTGGGGCAGACACTCACAGTCATGACCCGGAGTCATCGACAAGGTGAAGTGATGTCCAGCAACTCTGCATAACCCAGCCCCGAAACTGTCCACCGAGGTGGTTACTGCTGGGCTGCGGTGCTCACGGAGGAGGCTGACAGTTCACTTCGGGGCAGCTCCCTGGTTCCCTGGGGTGCAGCCAGGCGAGGGCCACCCGATTTGGAGTGATGAGACCACCCCTCAGATGGCAGTTCTATGTTAGCGAAACTGGAATTATTAAAGTGACATTTGGCTTTGCTTTTGTTTTTCAGGGACCTGAAGCTAGATAATATCCTGTTAGACAAAGACGGACATATCAAGATCGCAGACTTTGGAATGTGCAAGGAGAACATGTTAGGAGATGCCAAGACAAACACTTTCTGTGGGACCCCTGACTACATCGCCCCCGAGGTAGGGACGCACAGCGCCCCTTCCCAGCCCAGCACGCCCTGGGGCAAGTTCCACTGCTCCTTCTTCCTTAAAATCAGAAGATTTTAAGTATTTTGGATCAGGATTTGAATCTGGTTTTCTGAGTATTTCATAAGTGGGGCTGCATATATGGGCTGCTGTTGTTTTTAGGGGTACAGTACTCATGCTAATTAGGGCCTCTCTCTAAGTGGTGAGTGGCCTTTCCGTCATGGCTCCTCCCCTCTCCCTGCCCTCCCCCCAGCCTTAAATATCGTCACCCAGTCAGACTGAGCAGGGAAAACAACAGGGAAGAACCAGGTGGACACTGAACAGGACCCTAAGTAACCACCTGAGTAAGTGCAGCAGGGTCATTTTGGGGCCAGGAAAACCTGCCCTGCAGTTTCTAAGCTGCCGCTGTGCGAGTGTGGAGAGGCTGCTGAGCTCGCTGATGTAGTCCCTCTTCTGCAAACTGAGGACAACACTTCTATCACATGTCACTGCAAGCCTGAGATGAGGGAACCTAGGAAAGTTTAAAAAGGGGGGACATTGCTCTCATGTTCTGAGCCCCGAGAAGAACAGCATTTGCTCAGGAGGCATCCACCCATCCATTTTAGCTTTCTGTGACATTGGGTTTAACTCTGTAAAACCCCATGTTACAGAGTTACCCCAGCTGCCATCGGGGCAGATGGGACACCCTGACCAGGCACCCTTCCCACGGCATGACATTTGTCGTCATTGCTATTTTGTCTTCGAAACTCCCTGCACTACTGGGTGATTGCTCTAAAATCAGGGGCTGTTTCCTATTTCCTTTTTAATAACTTTGTATTTTCAAATAATTATAGATTCACAAGAAGTTGCAGAAATCGTACAGAAATGTCACTCACATACACCCTCATCTAGTTTGTTCCAATGGTTATTTCTGTGGCACCATCAAAACCAGGAAATGATTATTGGTATGCGGTGTGTTTAGTTCTACACCATTTTGTCACATATAGAGATTAGTGTAATCTCATTTACTTTCTATCCAAGTGCAAGGCTTGGTACACTAAGGCCTGGCTCCTGACAGGCCATGGATGGGTACTGGTCCATGGCCCAGGGGTTGGGGGCCCCTGCTCAAAAGGAATCCCTTTACTTCAGCCCCCCAGACTCTTCTCCAGTTCCCTCCCATCCTCTTTGTTGACACCTCACTCCAGGCCCCCAGCCCCTCTTGTCTGGACCCCAGTGACACCCTTTGACCCGCTTTCCTCTCCATCACCATCCAACTGCCAGTCCATCTTTACATATTTTCAAGCATGTGTGTGTGTGTGTGTGTGTGTGTGTGTGTGTGTGTGATTCTGATCTAATTACAGTCCTGATGTGGTGGTGTGGTTTCTTCTGTAGGTCTTTGGTTAAAGGCTTCTCTCCAGCTAGTGTTCAGCTGGTTATTAAGGATGGTTTTTCTCTAATTTCACTGTAATTCCAGTTTGGTCCTGGGAGGAGGTTAGTGTAGCTTCTCCCTACTCTGCCACCATCTTGGCTCTCCTTATATTTTCACATATTTTGAGCTGCTCCCTCATCTGTTGAAAAAGCATCCCTAGTACATACGCACTATTTTATATATGAACCTCGTCTGTTCTTGCCAATATAGCAGGTGTTAGAAAACATGCATAAAATGGAGAATAATCAGGTTGAACTGAAGATGAAATAGTGTTAAATAACTAAATGTTTTTATGTTTATTAATAGTACATATTTATGATTCATTAAAATAATGAGATTAAATAACCAAAGACCAGGCTTCAGAACGTAATTTTTAACCCACAGGACCTTCAACAAGACAGGTAGCCTCCGTAAGTCCAACCATTTCCCTTGTTGGCTATAACAGAACCTACCTCAGAGGTTCTTGTAAATAAACACACACTGCCTGAAAACCCTACCAGCAAGCATTTGCAGACATTCTATTTTAGCAGTGTGTAATTGAGTATAAATTTCCTTTTTTTCTTCCTCCTAACCTAAGACTAAACTTCTTTATTAACATCACCTAGGCTTAGATGACTTAATTACCACTACAGCTGTCTCATGTCCTCCAAATTCCTTTTCATTTTCCTGCCAAATGAAGTTGTTTACACCTAAAGAGGTGATGCGCCAGCAGTTTCTGGTTGCTTTGGGCTCCCCCTTGTGGCATATCCTGGGAATTGCGTGTGAGCCGGGCCCCACTGGAGGCAAATTTCTGAACTGATGGTGCATGTGTGCACGGCTTTATTTTCTTTATCATTCTCCCTGGGTCTTTCATATTATTCCTTAAGGCAAACTTTATTTCGTTTCTACACTTTAAGGTGAGCTTTAGCTTTCCAACATTAGGTTAGGCTAGTAGATAGCATTTTTATCCCAGAGGTCAGCAGCAGATTGAAAAATTCTGTTTGCAACTTGATTTTTATTTTCACAAATGGGCACTAGTTAATCAAGATAGATATTTATCATATAATATTTAGTCATTTCCATACAGCAAAGCACTTCATCTTTCCTACTTTTTACTTGATCCTCACAACACAATAAGGGACTGAGGCAGAAGCAGAAACTGCAGAGTTTTGTATGGCCTTCACGACTGCTTTGTTGTTGTTTGTTTAGCAAGTCTTATGTCGGAGATGCTTTCACAGTAAGCCTGAGCCTCACTCCAAGCCTGGCTCCCCTCCCGAGGACAGGCCTGGGGCGAGGCAGGGGCCAGAGATGGCTGCTGTGCTCGTTATTCTACTGCATCAAAAACTTCACCAGCATCGGGACACGCGGCTTTCCTGGAAAATACTCAAACGTCTAGAACTGTCACATCACTCTTCTCTCCTAAGGCTATCGGTGCCACAGTTCTACTGTTCACGCCAAAGGCCCACTCCAAAGGGAAATTCCATTTCAGACGAGGAATGATACAGCCACGTGATTTCTGTGTGTTTGTACGTGGGCTCACTCAGGCGAGCTAAGCCGGAAGCGGCAGGGTGAAAAGGGACCCCAGGAGGGTCAAGTCTGGCTTTTTAAATTTAGTACTTTCATATTATTATTCCATCTCCATTTTGTTTTGGGTAATAAAGCCGCTTGCTCTCAAATCATCCTGGCAGCAGCAGTCATGAAAGACCGGGATGTTCTCTTCTCCGTTTAAAAAACTGTGTTCCTACTACGTACTGGCCTTAACTGTGGTAAAATACACACACTGTAAAACACACCCGCTTCCCCGTTTTTAAGAGTACAGTCCGTGGTGGTACGTACATTCGCATTGCTGTGCCACCAATCTCCGTGCTCCTTCGACAGCGGCCCCTGATTTCCCCAGCCCTAGAAACCGTCGTTGCGTTTTCTGTCTCCGTGAAATGCACTCCTCCCGGTACCGCAGGTAAAGGGAATCATACAGCCGTTTGTGTTTCTGTTACAGGCTTAGTTCCCTAGTGCAGTGTCCTCAAGGTTCACCCATGCTGTGTCATGTCAGGAATTCTTTTCTTTCTAAAGCTGAATAATATTCTACTTTATGTACAGACCACACTGTTTATCCATTCATGCACTGATGGATCCTATGTATGGTTTTTTTTTAAAGATTTTATTTATTTCTTTTTAGAGAGAGGGAATGGACAGAAAAAGAGATGAGGGAGAGAAACATCAATTGGTTGCCTCTCACAGGCCACCAACCAGGGAGCTGGCCCATAGCCCAGGCATGCGCCCTGACTAGCAACCTTTTGGTTTGTGAGCCGATGCCCAACCCACTGAGCCACACCAGTCAGGGCCCTATGTGTTGTTTTAGGGAAGGTTGCAGCACGGTTTGTTGGGATGAAAAGCACTGAGCTCAGTGACATGACATTCTCTGTGATCCACCACTAGAACGGAAGTCACTGAACGGCCCAAGTACAAAGCCTGTTATGCCAGAAAGTGGATTGGTAAAAGGGCAGAAATCTTTCTAAACATTAGGTGGGATTCCAGACTTTAAAATAAATCTACTTTCCTTAAGAATAGACCACACTGGTTCTACTCAAAACATTGGTATGTGAGCCTGTCTCATGGCACAGTCACAAGGTCTGACTGTCTGAGAGTTGTAAACTAGTGAGGATTTAAGGAATGGACTTGTTCGGATGACCTCTCTGGATGCTTGATTCCCTACAGAAGCTTTGCAAAGACTCGGGACAGTAGCAGTGTAACAGTGGGTTTGGTTTAGTTGGTCACCTCGGAGGCACTGGGGCGGCCGGGATAGACACCAGCTTTCTTAGGGTCTGAACCTACTGCCCAAGCCCTCACATCACAGATGGGAAATGAAGACTAACGGTACACACAGTGATGTTGTTTCGTTTGAGGCACAGGTGGCAAACACAAGGCCCGGGGGCTGAATCCAGCCCTCCACCTTGTTTCTACCCAGCAGCAGCACGGAGCTCACACTTACCTGTTAAGGAGTAGTTACATTTACACAGTCCTAGCATTACAGTCAGCCCTTTGAAGGCAACCGTGAGGCTGATGTGGCCCCCGGTGAAAATGAGTTTGAGATCCCTGGTTTGAGGCCAGAGGAAAAGTAGAAATAGAAATTCAAAAATGTTTCCTCGATTTCAGCGTTGCCCACTTGTGTGTGTCCAGTCTTTCACTTCCCAAGTTTCCATTTTCACTGCAATCTGTGTTAAAACCACATGCTGCTGTCGTCACCATCAATTATTTACTGAGTGGCCTCGGAAAAGCCCGTGCACAGTTTTCACTCATCCACCTCATTGTCATTCACTACGTCTCTGCCTTTTGGTCACACAGATCTTGCTGGGTCAGAAATACAACCATTCTGTCGACTGGTGGTCCTTCGGCGTTCTCCTCTATGAAATGCTCATTGGTCAGTCGCCCTTTCACGGGCAAGATGAAGAAGAGCTCTTCCACTCCATCCGCATGGACAGCCCCTTCTACCCACGATGGCTTGAGAAGGAGGCCAAGGACCTTTTAGTGAAGGTAAGAGGTGAAGCCAAGGAGACTTCATCGGGTTAGCATTAGGTTTTCTGGTCGGTGTTGCCGTTCACTTCTGAGCTCGGATTTATACATGGTAAAGTAAGTGATCACTGTATTGAACTGAACTGAAATGGAATGCTCGTCTTCTCTGCCTTCACTGAGGCACCAATGTGATGAACATTAGTAGCTATAAGCCCTCACGTGCATAATTTACAAAAGAACCAGTTCCATGACTCTTGGATGCTCCACTTTGGGGCGTAATCAATCCATTGAACAAGCACAATTTGTGGCTTAAAACTGAACTTTTTGTTTCCCCATAGTCCCTATTAAATGTGTTCCGTCCAGGTCATCTCCCCTGCTCCTGGCTGAAACCTTGGACAGGATGCATGGCTCTTCTGCTCATTCTTGGGTAAAAGACGAACCACTTGTCACTCTTAAGTCATAAACACCACCTCAGTTGATAAACTGTTGAGTCCACGATATAAGTCATCACATTACTATTAACTCTGAAGCAAAGACTTCTGCTCCCTCCCCCTTGGCCTCGTTCATGGCTGACTCTGCTAACCTTTGGAGGAGGGAGTACAGTCATACTGTGTGTGTGTCTTTGTTCACTTCCTCTCCATACCAAGAGCTTCTATTTCAGACCATACCAGGTTAAAAGCAGGAAGAGGGTGGAGGGATAATGAGGAGAAAGAATTGTTCTTATATGGCTGTGTGGCTTCATGCTCTTTCAACTTGATAGGTTAATAAAGCCAAGACTTTGGTATGCCATTTTAGTAGAGCTTTTGAAAATCCCTATCACTGGGGACATTTTTGGCTGAAGCCCTTGAGCTACAGGCTGCCCGATGCATTTCCCAGCCCACTCCCAATACCAGCCCCTAATCCAGCAGCACTCCCTCCCTCTGGGACTCGGGGCCTCTCACTCCTTGCTGCCTTTTAGGCAGTCTCTCCGGCGGACCAGCGCTCCTGCCACTTCCGCTGTCTGGGTCCACTGGAGTATTCATGCATTTTTCACCCTAAAATTCAATAAGTGCACGCTGTCGCCATCTCAGCAGCAAGATCCAGAATGTAGCACCAACACAGGGATCAGACACCTCTCTGATATAGCCCAGGATCCATTAAGAATAGGTGTGCGGTGCTGCAGATGTCAACTTGGCTCTGAGAACCACTGGCCATGAGCCTGGAGCTCCTGGGGTAAACCAGTGTGGAGACAGGGAGGCACTGAAAGCCATCATTAAAGACTTAGACTGTAGACAGAGTCCCAGTCTACCTTTTCTGGGGATGCAAGATTCCATCTACAGCACAGGTGGCAAACACAAGGCCCGGGGGCTGAATCCAGCCCTCCACCTTGTTTCTACCTGGCGGCAGTGCTGAGCTCTCACTTAACTGTTAAGGAGCAGTTACATGTATCCAGTCCTAAAATTACATTCAGCCCTTTGAAGGCAACCGGGGGGCTGATGTGTCCTCCGGTGAAAATGAGTTTGACATCCCTGCTCTAAAAGTGTCTGACTATAACAATTTGTAAAAACTGAAAATAAATCATGGTAATATGATATGCTAATTACATGTAATAATATAACCACCCACATTTACTGAGCCATCCCAGAAACTGTCTGGATCAGAAGGGTGCTTCCAGTGTAAGGCTAACAAATCTAAAAGAAGTGGACCAAGCTCTGGCTGGTATGGTTTGGTGAATTGAGCTCTGGCCCATGAACTGAAAGGTCCCAGGTTTGATTCCCAGTCGGGGCACATGCCTGGGTTGCAGGCCACATCCCCAGCCGGGGACTTGCATGAGGTAGCTGAGCAATGTCTCTGTCCTTCTGTTTCTCCATCCCCTCCCCACTCTCTAAAAATGAAGAAATAAAAATCTTTAAAAAAAGAAGTAGACCAAGAATAGGTGTTTTGAACAAAACTGTTTTGATTTCTGGCATCTCAGATCTCAGCTAGCTAAAAAAAAATCATTTAGGGAAATAAATTTTAGTCTTCATCTTCCTATATTGAAAAGGGAAATAAGATAAACTCTTTCAACATTAGAAGCTATTGGTAAATTTTAAATGTAAACTTATAAGAAGCTTACCAGGCAGAGTCTACTTTTTCTCATGAGGAACTGCTGGGAATTAAATTTTAAGGGCAAACACTTCTACCTCTCTCACACAACTGACAGCTTGTCTGGGTTATTTGAAATGTTGGGGCCACTCCGGGGCTCTCCCTGAGGAGGGAGACGTGGAACCTGAAGTGCTGACAACGCCCCCAGGAAACACCCCAGGTGCGGGGTTTAGGAGTCTGAGCCAGCCCAGCTCAGTCCCTTTTCCTGACTGGGATCCCAGCAGCAATAAACTTAGAAAACTCCCCAAATGATCAATTAAATTCAGTTTTAATGACTGAACAAAACACGTATAAAATGAAAGCTAATTTTAAAATGAACCAATTTAAAGAAGGCAATAGTAAAAATAAAAGCAGAATGACAGTGTAAACAATTTTCCTTACATAAAGGCAAGTTCAAGCATTATTACAGTTGCCACATTTATTTTACACTTGACTTTTTGAAGCACTTAACATGAGGTGCGTTAGTCGGTTGGCTGACATAACGGAACACTGCAGACTGGGTGCCCAAACAACAAAACCTTACATATTCACTCACAGCTCTGGGGGCTGCAAGGCCAAGATCAAGGTCCAGAAGGGTTGGTTTCTAGGGAAGACTTTCTTCCTGGTTTGCAGTCTGCCTTCTCTCTGGGTCCTGAAATAGCAGAGCACTCTCTGCTATCTCCTCTTAAAAGAACACTAATCCTGTCAGGGTAGGCCCCACCCTGATGACCTCATTTAATTTCAATTACTTGCTTATTCTACGTACTCACACTGGTGGTTAGGGCTTCAGCAAACAAATTTGGAGTGGACACAATTTAATCCACAGCTCAAGGACCGCATTGAGGCCTGAGCCAAAATAAGTAAATAATAACACCAGAAAAGGGAAATAAGAAAAAGGCTTGTGGGCTGTCTCAAGACCCCAGAGCTACAGCTGCAGCCCACTGTCACCCACTGATGCTGCACAAAGCTGAACAGCTGTGCTTCCCAATCCCAGCTCCACCTGGGGTCTGAGAGCGCTCTTGGCGAGCAGTGAGGGTGAAGGAGTAACTGGGACCAGGTGGAGTTAAGCAGAAACCCTTAGAAAGATGCCAAGAGCAATGGTTTCAAAGGAGAGAAAAACTAAGTAGGAGGAAAGAGTTACTTCCGGCTGGAGGAAAAAAGATGAAAAGTCACGTATATGAAATACTACTTGGCGATAAAAAGGAACAAACTATTATTGGTATACAGGATAACTTGCATGGGTCTCAAGGGCATTGTGCTGACTGTATGAGTTCATGCCTGTAACATACTTGAAAGGATGACACTGTGGAGATGGAATCAGATACCCGTTGCCAGGGTTAGGGGTAATGGGGACAGGGGACTGACTGCTAAGGGCTATCCCAAGGGAAATCTTTGACAGGACAGTTCTGCGTCTTGTTTGTTGCAGTGGTTACCCAGGTCAACACATGTGATGAAATGACATGGAACTAGACATGCTGTACCGTATTGTGCCGATGCCAGTTTCCCTCCCAGCGCTGGTATTGCACTGTGATCCTGTGAGATGCAAGCGTTAGGGGAGACTAGGTGAAGGGTGTACAGACATCTCTGTGGGATAGTTTAACATCCTGTGAACCTATATGTATATGTGTGTCCCACAGAATTTATAGGTTGAAGCCCTAATCCTTCAATATAATGGTTTTCAGCCCCAGCTGGTATGGCTCAGTAGACTGAGTGCCAGCCCACGAACCAAAGGATCACCAGTTCAGTTCCCAGTCAGGGCACATGCCTGGGTTGTGGGCCAGGTCCCCAGTAGGGAGCACTCGAAAGGCAACCACACATTGATGTTTCTCTCCCTCTCTTCCTCCATTCCCCTCTCTCTAAAAATAAATAAAAATTAAAAATCTAAAAAAGTGGTAAAGATAGTAAATTTCAAAATAAATTAATTAAAATTATGATGGTTATCAGAGGTAAGAAGGACTCTGGTAGGTACTTAGGTGTAGATGATATAATGGGGGTGGGGTCTGCAGGATGGTATTAAGGTCCTTATAGAAGGAGGAAAAGAGATCTCTCCCTCCAAGTGCATGCACCAAGGAAAAGTCATGTGATCACACAGTAAGAAGGTGGCCATCTACAAGCCAAGAAGAGAATCCTTACCAGAAAATGACTATGCTGGCACCATGATCTTGAGCTTCCAGGACTGTGAGAAATAAATGTCCATTGTTTAAGCCACCCCATCTGTGGCATTTTGTTATAGCAACCCAAGCATACTGCACATCATAATTATTTCAAAATAAAAGTTTATAAACAAAGAAAATGTAAGGTTAAATGCCAGCAAATATTTTAAAAATCTGCTGCAGAGTTTTAATAGCAGGAAAAAGATTTGCTGCTAAAGTAGAAAATAAATGTTAAAGAGCAGAAACCAAGACAATTAAAGATAAAGAAGGGAAGCGAAAGGACTAGTTGATGCCAGAAGTTTTAAATCCAGGGCGTCTGACCTGCAGCCCACAGGCCACGGGCAGCCCGGGATGGCTATGAATGTGGCCCGACACAAAATCATAAATTTACTTAAAACATTATGAGATTCTTTTGTGATTACGTGTTTCAATGTATTTAATGTGTCACCCAAGACAACTCTTCTTCCAGTTGGCCCAGAGGCACCAAAAGGTTGGACACCCCTGTAAGAGTTTGCTGTCCCACGTGACTTAATAAACACCCCATGCCTTTGCTCCGTGGAAGGAAAGTAGCTCTCACCCATGTTTTACAAGCAGGCTGACAAAAGTTAGTTTCCATCATGTAATTTTCTGACCATAACTCTGGCTTCTAGTTTCATCTATGCTCCTCATTTGCTCTATAACTTTTATTCAACAGCCTCCACATCCTTGAGCTCCTTTTTTGTAAAAATCAAAAATAACATTTCTGAGAAATCTCCTCTAGGGAATTATACCTAATGTTGTGAAACCCAGGAGTAACGGGTCTTCTGGAAAAGCTGAGCAAAGCAGCATGTAGTGGCGTCTGCCACAGCAGCAGTGTCAGTACCAGGCTCTCCACTTTGGCCCTCAGAGCACATGGATGCGTGTAGCGCGCTGAACCGTCTGCCCGTCCAGAGAGGCTGCACTCCGTCAGGCATTGCTGCTGGGATGCTGCAGTGCAGCTGACTGTTACCAGAGAAGAGCCTCTTTCGTCCCCATTTAGTCATCCAGGATGCAGTCCATTTGTTTGGAAAATGATGGAAAACTAATGATCTCGAACAGAAATGCCTCTCCCTTTTGTAGAAAGATATATCTGCGGAGGGGATGAAGAGAGAGAGAGAAGATTCCAGTGACAGGTGCTAAGCCCTGGGGGCCATGCTTAGAAGCCCAGCACTGCTTTCTTGCCTAGGCAGTAGAATAAATTTAAACAAACTCCAGCTACATCCTGGCCACTTATGTAAGCAGTGTGCTGTTTCCTGTAAATGTAAACCACCCTTCTGACAGCTTTTATGAACAAAAGTAAGTCTGTCTTCATGAATGTTTATTGCCTCAATGCGAGTTCCCTGCCACAGACTCGATGACCTTCCATGAGGTCACCAGTCATCTTCAGGACCAGAGAGGGAGAGCGAGTCTCAAAACTGAATGTCGTATTAGATTCTCATTATACATTTTATCTTTTAAAATATTTATTTTTAAAAATTTCATGGGTACATATAACAGGCTCAGAAGGTTCTGTGTCATGATACTAGAAAAATCTAATGGAAAACCTAGTATGGACACACTTGGCCTCCGGCAGTTACTTCTAACTTAATTCACTGAACATTTAATTATAACGACATGAGCTAGTTTGGGGGGGGGGGCGGTGCCTATTCTTGAGGCACTTACATCTTCTCTCTAGTCTTGTTTCATCAAAATGTCCTTAAGAAGTGGAGTTCAATAATTTATTATGGTCATTTCGAGGCAAGCGATATGGGGCAAGTCACTTATTCCCTCTGCTTCTAAAAATCACTCTGCTTTTCCATCTGGTGACTCATACCCGTGTTTGAGTCTAGAGAAGAATGTGTTTGACTATGAACATTGTGCCTTTTGTACATGCTGTTCTATATGCTGCAGACAGGAGGCTAACAGAAGATGAGGACTGAAGACATGTAATCTGCAAATATACAAATGGAAAGACAGCTCATTCAGTTACTCAATAAGCATTTATTGACCAACTACTTTGTGCATGGCACTATGCTAGATTCTGTAAGAAACAGAAACCTAAATGGTGTCTGCACTCTAGAGCTTACCCTCTAGTGGGAAAAACAGTCTTGTATATGTATGTATGTATGTGTGTGTATACATATGGATAACCCCACATTCTTTAGAGCACAGAGGACTATCCAATACCAGGAGTAAAAGTGGGCTGTTTATAATTCAGGCTCTCTCACTGGCTGGACCTGTGATCCTGAGCAACTTTCTTAGCTATTGTGAGCTTCGGTTTCCCCAGCTGACAACTGAGATAATATCTGGTTTCAGAATCTTGTTTTTAAAATCAGGATGATAGCTAAGGCATCTAGCCAATGTTTGACTCTAATAAACTCAATGACAATGAATATGACTTGGAAAGAAGGGACAGCTCACTTGGAGTCCAGGTGATCAAAGAAAGCTTCACAAAGGAGACAGGTGGTAGCCAAACCCTGGAAGGTGTGTCAGGATCTAATGGTGAAGAGAAGGAAATGGGAACAGAATGTGAGGAAAGGCACCTTCTTGCAAAATGGAAATGTCACTAGAAAAGGACAGAGGTAGAAAAGGCAGGTGGCATATTCCAAGAATAGGCATGTCAGGACAAGAGCAGAGGGTGTTACAATGAGAACTGAAGGACATGTACTGGCATTTGGCTACAGAGAGCCTGGAACGCCCACCCAGGGGGCTCAGAGGCCGTCAGACTCACAAGAGTGTAGGTCACCCTGCCTCACCTGCATTTTACAAGTAAGGAAACAGACTCAGAAAACTTGCTCGAGGCCATGTGGGTACTAAGCCTCTTAGATGACAGACTCACATTATTTCCACTGCGCAGTGGTTTTCTAATGAGATGCTTTGGAACTCCAAGTTCCCACCGCGAGGGCTCAGCAGCCATCCTATGGCAAGGGGAGCAGAAGTTAGGACCGTGCCGACGACTGACCACTTGTATATACTGGGGTGGTTGCATGAAGCGTTTCACTTAGACTTCTAAAAAGATTCTCCTGATTAAAAAGAAAGAGATCTCTATTTTGTTACAGCATATTGTTTATCTTTTTTTCATTTTTGGTAAAGTAGAGCCTTTGAAGATTTTCAAGTAGTAAGACAGCTTAAGTAGAGATATGTTTTAAAACACACAGACTGGCTCTCCTTACAAGAGGTAAAATAAAGCAAGAGAGCCCTGCAATTTAGGTGAGAATGGAGGTCGAGTTCTGCCAGAACCTCCTGGAAAATACTGCATTCCACCATGGGTTCTGTCCAAGACCCACAGCCCCCTTATGATACCCTCCACCAGCAGTTTCTTTATAAATAAACACCCAGCGGATGGAAGAGAGAGGGATGACTATTCCAGACACTCAGGGACTTGTGACTTTTCTAGATTTCAAGTTTGGACTCTCCTGTTCCTTAATGCCCTTGACATGTTTTGTTTAAGTTTGCTGAGTTTCCAGGTTTCTTTCCTGTCCTGGCCAATGTTTGCTTTGACCTCCTGGGGGAAAGTAACAGGAGAGGGGACAGGGGAAAATATCTACGTAACAGGTCAGAGACGGCGAAAGATGAATGAGTGCTCGTCCAGCAGAACTGCAGGATTCAAGAGTGATTCTCAATAATCCCTCGCCTTCCCCACAGCTGACTGTCAGGAACGAGTTTACATGACGCCTGTACAGTGAAACTGTAACCCTAAGAGGACAGCCTTGTAAGAAATCAAACTCGATTAATGGGCAATCAGCCAAGCAATAAAAAATCACTTACTCTATGTCTATGAGGTTTTATAGACCAGGAATTATGCACACGTGTGTGTGTGTCTGTGTATACATGTGCTGTTATTTCATTTAACCCTCAGAATGGCCCCATGAAGAGGACACTTCACTCACTTTGCAGGTAAGGAAGCTAACTTACCTGTCACTTGCCAGAGGTCCTATAAATAACCCAGGCCAAGTCAATTTCCAACCAGGTGTATATGACTCAGAAAACAGAAGTTCTAGGGAGTAATGAAGCAAAACCTCAGACTCCAGAGCATTCAAAAGGTTTGTTTGAGGGAGAGTGTAGCCACCAGTTTGACTTGAGTCAACAGTTGGTAACAGTAAGTAAAAAACTAAGGTCAGAAAGGCAAGTGGCAAAAAGCCACTCTCCTTGTGGGTCAAATACACTGAGAAACGCAGCCTCCATCCGAGGCGAACTGACTCCTCCCAGAGAAGTGACCGCTGCCTTTCTGCTCCTTTTCAGCTCTTTGTGAGGGAACCTGAAAAGAGGCTGGGAGTGAGGGGAGATATCCGCCAGCACCCTTTGTTTCGGGAGATCAACTGGGAAGAGCTTGAAAGAAAGGAAATTGACCCACCGTTCAGGCCTAAAGTGGTAAGGAGACAGCGGGGGACGGGGACATTTGCTTCCAGCCACTCTCCTTCTATTCCCACGCTGCCCGCCTGTCCCCATGAGGAAGGGAAGGGTCTGGCTCTCAGTTGTGCTGCTATGTACAGAAGGATGACTTTTGGTCATCTTAGACAGCGGAACTGTACACCACACTGAACAGAACTTACAAATATGTGTTTGTTTTCACATTCTCTCTCTTTGTCATGGGCACCAAATGGACCAAGTGGCTTGAGAAGAGTTTATTCCAATCTCTGTTATCTTGGAAGTCAGTCCAAGATGTTTAATAATAAAATTAACGTAGGTGGAGGAGCCACTGGCAGTGAAGGAATTTGATAAAAGAACAGGAATATATATAATCTGCAAACCCCCACCCTTCTGCTCCCACCCTGCACTGACACCCCCCACCCCATGCCTGCCACCTACCCTTCATTTCCTGAAGACTAAAAAGACAGAGTTCGAATTGGGGCTCACCGCTTTTCCAAATGCTATCAGTCCTTCTTCATGTAAATTATTAGCCAGAAACATTAGGTCCTCTTTTCACGTCTACAGTAAAATTCCTTTGTATGAATTTAATTATACTGTTGATAAATCGATGGGTAAGGATCTTAGAGAGGTTCAACCAAAACCACACGTGATCGCCTGTAAGTACTCAGTTCAGTTTATCTGCAAACACCAACTCTGTCGTACACAGATTATACTCTCAGTAACGAAAGTAAAGGTAATTAATGACTTCAGTGGCTGATTTTCTTCCCTTTTTTCACCCCTTAAACTCTGACCAAGAAATCACCGTATGACTGCAGCAATTTCGACAAGGAATTCTTAAACGAGAAACCCCGGCTGTCGTTCGCCGACAGAGCGCTGATCAACAGTATGGACCAGAACATGTTCAGAAACTTTTCCTTCATTAACCCAGGGATGGAGAAGCTGATATCCTGAATCCCCTCTCCAGGCATGCGAAGGAATCTGCCTTCTCTCTGTGAACTGGTTCGGGTGACACAACTTGGAAAAGAAAGAAACACTCAACGGCAAAGGCTGAGGCCTTTCAGCCCCTCACTGACTGTGTCTGTAGCAGAAACCATCGCAACTTCACTACTGACAGCACCTTTGGTTTCTCTCGTCGTCTTTCACAGCCACTCTTGAAGTTAGGTCATTACTAACCATAGTTACTTACTTGAAAGATGGTTCTTCACACTGTGAAAGATTTGAAGACTTAGTTGTGCTCTAACTTATGGCTCTACACTTGTGCTCCAAGTGCTGATCAACGAAATATTTGACTAGAGGAGCAAAGTGAGAACGAACTTCTCGAGACTGAAACAGCATGTTGCCTGGTGTAGTAATGGATTTCATTCAGCTACACGAGTAACCACTAACCCCTTCTATTCTGTGTATATCTGTGGAAGTGTAAATGGTAGTGGGGATGGGGGGAGCCCTGAATAAGTTTTTATGGGAATCCTTGAAATAAACATAGCTTGTAACTTGAGATTTACAAATCCATTCATTCTGATTAGCCGTGGAATTCACAGGAAAGAGGGAAATGGAGAGTGGGAAGAGCTCCTGCCACTGGTATGGAAGGTTTTAATACCCACGTACTCTGTGGATCTCGTCAACACAGGTAACAGATTTAGAGTCCAACAAAGATAGAATCATGGTACTCCTGCCAATAAAACCTTTCCATTGATCCATCCTCAGATGACTTCAGTACAGTGGCAGCCATTCATTACCATCCTCACATTTATTATAACAAGAAAGGAAATTAAGTGTGTAATTCTTCTAAAAGAAAAAAAAACAATCCCTTGTACCTTACTGGTGAATATATGACTCGTGAGTCTCTCTTTAAGCATCATTAAAGATAAAAGACCCATGCATGCTAATTGTAGCAGTCAATCTTGTTTAATTAGAATTCTAGCTATACATTTTTAAGTATCTGTGTTGTTTGTATATTTTGATAAAGTGTTGTGACTTAATGACAAAGAGGTGGACATGTAAACATGGAATAAAAGAAAGAAAGAAAGAAAGAAAGAAAGAAAGAAAGAAAGAAAGAAAGAAAGAAAGAAAGAAAGAAGGAAAGAAGGAAAGAAAGAAGCCTTTTAGTAGTTTAATTCCCTACTTGTCCACCTAAACACTTGGTTCTGTCATGGTTATCAAAATGTACCTAGCATTGAGTTGATGTTGTAAATTTTGGGAATCAATAAAAACCCCAAAGTGGGTGAAAAACTCAGATAACCCTTAAGTCATTGGTATCCTGTTTATCTTTCCCTTCACCACAGGATTTCTTGAAGGAGTGGTCAACATATATTGCCTCTACTTCTCCTACACCCAAATTCAGCTCTGCCTTCCAGCCTCTCTCTCCTGCCATTGCTTCCTTGAAGAATTACCTCCTTGCCAGCCCTTGTGGAATGTTCTAAATTCTCACCTACCTTTCTACAGCTTTTTATACCAGGAAAGACCCTGTCTTGGATCTCAGGCCCTAGGACACTCTGACCCAACACCTTCCTCTTTCAACCCTGCCACCTCTGATTACCCCCTTGGCAGGCCCCCTTTTCTCCTTCTGCCCCAAATCATTTCCAACACCCCCTCCCCTCCTTGCCTTCACTTAC